>JAZKJV010005980.1:0-231615 GCA_037367405.1 Ottelia alismoides
TAAATTACTATATTTGTATTTTGTCACTTTTAAGATCCTGCATAAATTTTGTTGAAAATGCCCTATAAAAATTTAAAAGTTTGCAGAGCACTTGAAAACTTATAAAAATCATGTAAAAATAAACAAAAATCAAAAATTATGATTTCAATTCTTAGATTTGTGTACTTACCTCTAGTATATCTTAAAAAAATCTCCATGTTTTTTGAGCTTTTTACTTATTTTTAATTTACAAAATAGTCATGGTTGTCCACTAGTTGTCATTTTTGTCACTGCTTAATTTATAGAAAATTGCAAAAACATGTGAAAATATGCAAAAATTATCAAAAATACTACAAAATACCTAAAATACAAAATTATTTTTACCTTAATTTTCTGAGTATTTTTGACACCATGGAAAAATAAAAAAAGAGCTTGTGTACATTTTTATCCCTTGTGAAGACCTCTTTTATTGGAAAATTAAAAATTTTAAAAATTAAGAGCCATTAAAAAGAATTTTATTTCTGAAATCTTACTATTTGTATATAATTGTGCTCCTTGTGTTCGACCCTGATCTCTACAATAGGTTAATAAAAATAGCAAAACTGCTTGATTTGTTTGCTTGATCTCTTAGTGGTTTGTTTCGTTGATCGATTTAGTTGATTTAACGACGACGATAAATGCTTAATCTATTCACCTTAATCATCTCGAAAATTGCATCACTTACTATAAATAATATATAAATAATTATAAAAATATAAAATTATAAAAAAATAAGGAATATTTTATACACATATATAATAAAGTAGGGGTCCAAAACCTAACTTTCACATCCTAGCTCCAAATTAAATGAAATCGTCTACATTAAATAGCATATTAAAAGTTATATACAATGAAAGGTGATTTTGGTATATTTTGAGTTTTTATTTAGGAGATATCGATCTATGAAGTTTAAGTTTTGGGATTTTATTCTGTGTATGAAGTGTATATTATACATAATTTTCATATGAAGTCAATTTTGTATTTTTATATACATTATTCTCTATAACTTTTATGTACAAAGATCCTTTATTTGATGTAAATAATAAAGAATAAAACATGTTTCAAATAGTAATTATTGATATATTTTGTAGTGTGATCCAATTGTGTTTTTTTGTAAAATTAGTCGTCCTATCTCCCCTACTCTATTCCTTGTTGATTAAGTTATCATGATGACTGAGTCTCGATGGCTAGGGTCACTTCAATGTTCTTGACACTTCGCTCATTTTCTTTTCTTTCCTTTATTCTTTTATTTTCGATAATAAATATAATAAGAGTACATTATTTTATACAGTATTTTTACAATTTAATAAATATTTATTTTGATAAATAATTGATATAATCATGTATTCAGATAGAGTTAGAGTCCAAAATGAAAGAATAAAGGCGATGAAATGGATATTCATCACTTTGCAACTTGAGCAGGAGAGGGAAAGCCATCATGGAATATCTGCGAACACCTCTCTGAAGGATATTGTGAATCCTTAAGCGCATCACGGAAGCGTGCCAATCGCATCATATGCAATCGGGACAACTAGTCGCACTAGTCGCTAGATGCGGCAGAATTAAAATTTTAATTCAGGTGATGAAACCACATGATCATGAGAACATTTCTCGGATCGTTTCATCAAATCACAAAGTATAAGGAATACCTCTTGGAGCATGGTTGTAATCCGTGAGATCCCAAACAAGAGATCTTTCTGTCTTAAGTCCGACCCACGAAGAATGCACTTGCGGGCGCGATGATGAGACGCGATCCTCCCACAATCCTCGATGAAGATCCAAGCAATCGAATCCCCTGATTTTGTCCAACGAATTCTATCATCTTCCTTTAGAGCAAGCAGCCCCAAAGAAGAAGGAGATCCTCGAGTCATCGAAGGTGAAGGCGAGAGACTCTCCTCCTCAATACAATGTGGGCGGCCACCTTTAAAGAAGAGAAAGAGAGAGGGCGAGAATGAGAGAGAGAGAGAGTAGTAGGGTTCTACAACTCTTAATCATGTACCTTGAAAGGGCTAGGGTAGTCCTCCTTATATACTAGTTTGGGTACCAATGGATCTCAATCCATGCCACACATAGATCCAACAGCTAGGTTGATCCTTGTATTAATCAATGGTCATGATTGTTGTTGGCTAACAATCAACAACATATTAATTTATTTTAAATTAAATATATGTTGCATCATTATCAACATAATTTAATTCAACAAATAAATCAATAAACAGAAGATAATAGGAAAATAATGAAATGGGATGATAATTACCCCAAATAGACGGGGCGTCACCCATGACCAAGTCATGGGTGACGCCACCTCATTTGGTGGTGCTTTATCCATCCTTTTTTATTTAATCCAATTATAACTTATTTGTTTGCAATATTATCCACTAAATTAATTCCCAATTAATTAGTGTATATTTATTGCAGAATTGTCCACCAAATTTATTCCCATTTAATTTGTGAATATTTCAGTCATGCCATTGAAAATATGTGAATCATATTCGCAGTCCAAACTAATTTGTAAATTACATTTCCAATTAATTGCTTAATATGAATCCAATTCACATTAACAATTAATAAATGTTATTTACAAAAGTGCTCTCTCTCTCTAATATATTATAAATCATATTTATAATATATACTCATAAATTATGGATAGTACTATCCACAATTTGCATATCCTTCATAAATAAATCCCATTTAATTATCTTAGATAAGCATTCCCATAATATGAATCACATTCATATTATTCTTGATAATTAAATCTCATTTAATTATCATCCTCTTGTTGCTTGGATACATAATTCATCAAATGAATTATTCTTGAACCCCTTCAAGAATAATGTGCTTTCTCCGTTGATACTTGGAGATAAGGACAGGACGATTGTATTGTTCCACGTATAGCGACTTGGATGTTGAGATCTTATCTCAAATCCAGATCTTACGGACCTCCCATAGATGCTCGATACAATCAATATCGCAAATCTAATCTTCTCATTGAATCTGAATCTCATTCAGACCAATGTCCAACACTTGGACTAAGATCAGATTGTTTCTCTATTGAGAGGAGTCACTAAAATCTAGACATGTTTCATCACTCCCTCGGAATGGAAGCGTCATGGTTATACAATCATTTATGATCACATCACCCTCATGTATTCCCAATACATGTACATCGTGCATACTAGAAGACCCATGATCAATCTGAAGATTAAGATCAATTTTACACTGTCTTCTTCAGGGTTTGATCACCATGTTTCTCAATCTTGGTCATTTGGGAGTTGGTATGGATCATATTCTTTCCCAAAGCATATATCATACCTTCAAATTCATGTCATGCTTCCAAAGCACGACGACCATGCATGGAATTTGATCGGTCCCAATACCTCATAAGTGAGCTCATGTCTTCCGATTCATAAGTGAACATGTATGATCCCTTTGAGAGATCGTATTACTCATATGTCCTTATTTGCACACCAGCTCGCCGGTGTATAGACCTTGGTTAGGCCATCAACCTATCGATCTGCCAAATGTACATACTCAGACATATAGTAATACATCTGTCTTTGGTCAGAGGATGCGTGCCTATGCTGTGACAGCATTCAACATAGGACCTAGATTATCTCGATCTCGTTAAGTCAACCCATTGACCTAACTAATATGACACATCCGAATCACTATTCCCTTGCAGAGGACCTGCATCAAGAGGTCAGTCAGATATCATCCTATGTGAGAAAGGATTGCCATCTCCTACTCAGGCTGGAGATCATCTCTTAATAATCATTTGACGGTGCTTGATGAGTCCTCTATCTAACTCCTTAGATATTCATCCAAACACCAGCCTCTATGATTCATTTAATGAATCAACAACTGTATGATCATCAAGATGGTATATAGCCCTAATTGTACAGAGGGACCTTTTATGAAAATTATTTATTCTTCATTTCAGATCGGGAAATGATATGTGCAATAACATTTATTGCATAATGGCTCGTCGTGGGCTCGCATGTCCAACAATCTCCCACTACCCCAAAGAGCCATTAATGGGCTAATCATTTAAACCCACACTCATGTGACAATCATAGGCCATTTATAAAATAGCTAGGTAAGTTGATCAGTCACTCTGTTCCCCCGAGACTACGCCAAGTCCTTTTACGGCACTTGCATATCCCCAGTAAAAGTGCTCGCATCCAAAGCGAATGTTGCATCTAATGCAACCAATACTCAATCTTGATAAAGCAATTATAGTGTGCTTGACACTATTGCTCAATAATTATTATTACCAGTATTTCTGTAATCCTTATCATAATACCCTTTTTCCTAGAGATCACTATCTCTTAAGGTATCCACAGTTAAGACCTTTTAGATCTCCATCTATAAACTCTTAAGCTTTTGAAGATATGACTTTTAGATCACTATCTCAAAAAATCTTGTCATCTATGAAGATTTTTTTATTACTGCAATCAAGTGTTCTATCTCCATAGTAGGATTAGTAACAGTTTACTACTCCCACTGCATGGCAGACATCTGGCTTTTGTACACATCTAGCACACTTTCAACTTCTCGTAACTGATGCACAAAAGGGCAACTAGTTTCAGCATTCACTTTCTCAACTCTTTGAGGTGTTATCCCTTTAGATAGGTCAGTACCAAATCTTAAGATAAGAAAGCCTTTCTTGGAATTTCCAGAAAATGAAACATGTCCAAGGTGTACTACAAATGTGATAGTCCCAATACCCTCTTTCTCTTTGCTTCTGAACACCTTCAGAACTAAGATCCAAGAGGCATCATTGAGATCATATCTCAAGGTATGGAATAGCCAGATAATAAAACACTTATTATCATCCTTATATCATTCCAAATGATTAGTATATTATCTACATTTAGCATGATTAACACAATGGCACTCTCACTGAGCTTCACATGGTTCATCAAGATTCTATTTGAAATCATAACATTTATAATTTCATCAAATCTTATGTTCCAACTACAAGAAGCTTATTTGAGTCCATAGATGGATTTCTTTAGCTTTCATATCTTACTTTCCCCAACCATGAAGCCTTGGGGCTACTTCATGTGAATATCCTGAGAGAGGTATTCTTAGAGGAATGCAATCTTGACTTACATTTTGAAGATGCAATAGTCAAGTTGTGTAGCTAAAGTTAGCAATATTCTGATGATTTTAAGCATTGTCACTGAAGAGCAAGTCTCATTGCAAGCAATGTCTTCTCTTCCGATGTTAGCTCATGGCTATGAACCATGCATTGAAGGTCTCTACCTTCTCATCAGGTTCCCTCTTTTCTTGAAGATCCATTTACACCTTAATGGGTCTTACCCTTATAGGTGGATCCTCGAGGGTCCATATACAACATTTGTATATTAAGTCTGCTTTAGACTTTATTGCTAAAATCCATCTCTCCATGTCATGATCCTCAGGAACTTCATCACATGAAGTCCGATCGTTGTCAGACTTAACTGACACATGGAATACATCCTCAAACTCATTTGAAGAGGTATTAGTGCTTCATCTTTAATTGTCCCTTTTAGTTTCCGATTTCAGGAGCCTCATTGTCTTCTCAAGATCAAACGAGTTCCTGCACTTCATTTTCATCTTGATTCTCAAGAGAGTCATCCTCTAAGAATTGCATTCTCAGAGATGAGATCTTTTAAGAATCTCAAGGTCATAAAGTAGGTATCCAATACCATCCTTTATTTTCCTAATGAAGCAGCACTCTCAAGTGCTAGATTCCAGCTTACATGCATGGAACCTTATTAAGGATATATATTGTAGCCTCTACTCCACATATATACCTGGAAACTAAGAGGAAATTATGCTAAAAATCATCATTGACCAAATCATGTCACACATGATCCAATTGTATCTCCCTACAACTCTATTGAGTTTAGCTGTGTTAGGAGGATTGAGATAGAAATGATATTCATATCTCCATAAGGTATTCTTTGAATTTTATCTAATAGGTACTTGCTACCTTGGTTAGATCAAATTCATTTAATCTTCCTTCAAACTTTGGTTCTAAACCAAAATTGTAAAATCTTTGAACATCTCAAAGGTTTCTCACGTGAAGAGAAGAAATCTCATGTCATACATAATCATCAATAGATATCACATATCCATAATGTTCACTATGATACAGATGATCCACATACATCAATATGTATGAGATCCTGAATACCTTGACATCTTACACCTTTCCTAAGAGAAGGGTGTATTGGACATTCTTTGAATACAATATTCACAAGTATGTAAGATTTAAATTTTTTAGACATTCTAAAGTTTCATCTCTTACTAGTCTATTGATCATATCAATAGACATATGTCCAAAACTTGATACCAAATCATTGTCAAATGATCTTCGTCCTACTACTGATTTATAAAGGTTTTAATTTTCCATATTAGAAATCTTAATGAACCATTCATTTGTTTTCTAATTTTGTGGAGTCCACTAGATGTTAGATTACGTTCTGAAATATATCCATCATAACTCTTTATGATAGTTCTATCTCAGAATTCATGTTTATTTCCAATATTTAGAAACAAACAATGAGTGTATTCTAATATCTAGGTGATAGAGACATTCTTTAAGACTAAGGGCTCTCCCACTGAGAATATGAAGTCTATCTATCCAACAGAGATTGTTGCAACAATTACATCAATATGCATGTAGATGACTATTAAACCTTAAGATCAAATTTCTAATCTTCTAATATATACATGCAACCAATTGCAAGTGTCATTAGAAGATTGGGATACAATTATCAGACTTTATCTTATGAAAGAAGTAAGTCAAACTCAATGATTATATGTAGATTATTCCGATGCTCTATCTAAGTCCTTCACTAAGGATTTTAGACAGACTTGATAGTCATACTATCAACACATCAACTTATTGTAGTATTAGCATTCATCCATTCTTTGGATGTCATATGGAAGTCACAGAAGTGCAATCAACTATTTTACTTTCCTTCTCACATGGGTCCAACCCACGCTTCCACTGTGCTCCCTTCATCTATAAACAACCATTGTTCTAGACAAAGAATCTCTTATGTTGAATTCAAAAGATTTCAATACAAGAGCACTTCAACATTTATACATGCTTCATTAAATTCATACAAAAATGATAATTATGAAGCTTCATGAATAACTTGAGTATAGATAGTAGAATGACGACACTCATCATATCTACATACATCTTAACTTTGGGTTCAGGTAGGTATTCAAACATTTTGAATACATCATCTCTTTTGAGCTACCATTCTGCACAATGCAGAGAACCATGTCATTCATGATTAAATGTTTAAAGCACATATGTATGCCAGAACATCTTCTTAGATTTTATAAGGATTATTTTAACAATTACGATCATCATCATTATGTGACTTCCAAAGTACACTCGATGAAAGATCAAGACTATAGAGACATACAAACCCTAAAGTGATGTCTTATTTTCTTATTTAATTGTCATTCCTCATTTTATTGAGGAAACTTGCACATTGCAACCACATACATTATGTGTCCAATTGCAAATACACTATCTGGATCATGAGTCCAATCCATGATATTTTACTGGTTATTATTGAGTATAACATTGAGTGGGTTTAATGAAGGATTATCTGAAATAAGAAATTTGCATAAGGGTATATATATTATATATACTTGTTTTACTTTGATTTAAGAATTTTTTATATCAAAGTTGTCTTGCCTTGTCAACAATGAAAGTTCATTCCCTTAATCACTTTCAATGTAAGAGATATTCTTACCATTATATCTCTAGCAAGATATGGGATCTCCTTTCCTATCTTCATCACATCCCAATAATATGAGAACTTGCGATTCCGATAAAAAGAAGGAGGAACTCATTCCGCCTTGCAAGTCCAACTTGCATTTCCAAATTCGGTCTTTAACACCCAGGCCCACCATCCCTAAGATGATGTTGACCCGTTGCTAATTGAACCAATCGTCAACAGGATTAGAACTCGCTATGCGCAATTCACTATCGCCCCAATAATATGAGGACTCGATATTGTGGTCACTACGCATACGGCCTTACTCTTTCGAGAAGCAAAGAGCCCAATCTAGATGTGCTTGCATACAGGAGCTGTCACTTCGGACAGACGTATCCTACATACAATCTCTGGCGACGGAACCCTTCGCCTTGACGGGAGACCATGGATGTCACTTATGTGATCCTCCATCTTCGTGTTCAAATTTTATAATTAATTATCATGAATCATATTCACATAATTAATTCTTCCAAGGGAAATACACATCTATTCATAATAGAGTGTTAATTTGATATAATTAATTTAATCATATTAAATTAATCATTAATCCAATCATCAATCAACAAACTTGATTATTACTTGAATAGTAGGTATAATCTCAAAGTACGTATTATTCGAATTTTAATAATTAGAAAAATACACTTTGACTTCTCCGGCATTATCGAGTCCCTACCCGTTGTCATGGCCAGTACCGACGAGAGTGGGACGGACCACATATGTTGCAACCTGCAACCCCAATGCTCTCCGAGTAGTCACTATATCCACCTCAGGAAAGGATAATGCCAGATAGATCATCATGTACTTTGAGATGCTTATCGATTTTTCAACCGAAATTATACCATATAATATACATCAAAACAATTTTGATTATATTATAAGGAGATTTTCTAAACAAATCCCCAATCCTATTCAAGCAAGAGGGTTTTTCATGTAAAAGTTGTCCTATAACTATTGTAGGATAAACTAAGGTTCTTCATGAAATCAATATTTGTTGATGAATTTACATCAACCAATGATCAAGATCAATTATCTTATCATCATGGTTAGGCAAATGTCATTCAATGAAATAATTATCTCTTTAAATATTTCACAAATATTTATCACTAATTATTTCAGAAAATTAATCATTGATTTTCATCATCATATTTAATGACTTATCACAAGGTTCATGATCAAGATTGTCAAATTCCAGCAGTGACCCCCAATCACCAAAATTAATTTATCTTGATCAATTTAAATCCAAAAATTGCAAAATCAGTTTCCTAAGATTGCAAATTCGATTTATTAAAGAATCCAAGTGATAATTCACGCATTTCAAGGCAGATCAAAACAGTAATTAACTCATTAATCACGTTTAGATCCGCAGTTCCCGCAACAGTGAATACATGCATATTCAAAAGGCCATATCTTGAGCAAATGAAGTTCAAATTACATAAACTCAGATCCTATGGTTTCCTTATTTAATGGGGAACAAAATGCAATTGAAAAATTCGTGTTTAAAAAATTTAAACATAGCCGAAAAATTCAATTAAACAGAGGTGCGAAAATTGAAATGCGACAAAACTTTCGCGACCCTTTCAACCCAAGTCGTCCTAGGTCTATGGATCATATCCAAAACCTTATTCATCCTATGGCTCTTATACCACTTGAAGGATATTGTGAATCCTTAAGCGCATCACGGAAGCGTGTCGATTGCATCATATGCAATCGGGACAACTAGTCGCACTAGTCGCTAGATGCGGCGGAAATTAAAAATTTTAATTCAAGTGATGAAACCACATGATCATGAGAACATTTCTCGGATCGTTTTATCAAACCACAAAGTATAAGGAATACTTCTTGGAGCGTGGTTGTAAGCGTGAGATCCCAAACAAGAGATCCTCCTATCTTAATTCCGATCCACAAAGAATGCACTTGCGGACGCGATGATGAGACACGATCCTCCCGCAATCCTCGATTAAGATCCAAGCAATCGAATCCCTTGATTTCGTCCAACGAAATCCATCGTCTTCCTTTAGAGCAAGCAGCCCCAAAGAAGAGGGAGATCCTCGAGTCGTCGAAGGCGAAGGTGAGAGACTCTCCTTCTTAATACAAAGTGGATGGCCACCTTTGAAGAATAGAAAGAGAGAGAGCGAGAATGAGAGAGAGAGAGAGTAGTAGTAGGGTTCTACAACTCTTAATCATGTACCTTGAAAGGGCTAGGGTATCCCTCCTTATATACTAGTTTGGGATCCAATGGATCTTAATCCATGGCACACATGGATCCAACGTCTAGGTTGATCCATATATTAATCAATGATCATGATTGTTGTTGGCTAAAAAACCAACAATATATTAATTTATTTTAAATTAAATATATGTTGCATTATTATCAACATAATTTAATTCAACAAATAAATCAATAAACACAAGATAATAGAAAATAATAAAATGAGATGATAATTTACCCCCAAATAGATGGGGCATCACCCATGACCAAGTCATGGGTGACGCCACCTCATTTGGTGGTGCTTTATCCATTCTTTTTATTTAATCCAATTATATCTTATTTGTTTGCAATATTATCCACTAAATTAATTCCTAATTAATTAGTATATATTTATTGCAGAATTATCCACCAAATTCATTCCCATTTAATTTGTGAATATTTCAATCATGCCATTGAAAATATGTGAATCATATTCACAGCCCAAACTAATTTGTAAATTACATTTCCAATTAATTGCTTAACGTGAATCCAATTCATATTAACAATTAACAAATGTTATTTACAATGGTGCTCTCTCTCTCTCTAATATATTATAAATCATATTTATAATATATACTCATAAATTATGGATAGCACTATCCACAATTTGCATATGCTTGATAAATAAATCCCATTTAATTATATTGGATAATCATTCTCATAATATGTATCACATTCATATTATTCTTGATAATTAAATCTCATTCAATTATCATCCTCTTGTTGCTTGGATATGTAATTTAACAAATGAATTATTCTTGAACCCCTTCAAGAATAATGTGCTTTCTCCGTAGATACTTGGAGATAAGGACAGGGTGATTGTATTGTTCCACGTATATCGACTTGGATGTCGAGATCTTATCTCAAATCTAGATCTTACGGACCTCCCATAGATGTTGGATTAAATCAAGACCGCAAATCTAATCTTCTCATTGAATTTGAATCTCATTCAGACCTATGTCCAACACTTGGACTAAGATCAGATTGCTTCTCTACTTAGAGGAGTCATTAAAATCCAGACATGTTTCATCACTCCCTCGGAATGGAAGCGTCATGGTCATACAATCGTTTATGATCACATCACCCTCAGGTATTACCAATACCTGTATATCCTGCATACTGGAAGACCCATGATCAATATGAAGATTAAGATCAACTTTTACACTATCTTCTTCAGGGTTTGATCACTAAGTTTCTCAATCTTGGTCATTTGGGAGTTGGTATCGATCATATGCTTTCCCAAAGCATATATCATACCTTCAAATTCATGTCATGCTTCCAAAGCACGACGACCATGCATGGAATTTGATCGGTCCCAATACCTCATGAGTAAGTTCATGTCTTCCGGTTCATAAGTGAACATGTATGATCCCTTTGAGAGATAATATTACTCATATGTCCTTATATGCACACCAGCTCGCCGGTGTATAGACCTTAGTTAGGCCATCAACCTATCGGATTGCAAAACATACATACTCAGACATATAGTAATACATCTGTCTCTGGTCAGAGGATGCGTGCCTATGCTATGACAACATTCAACATAGGACTTAGGTTATCTCGATCTCGTTAAGTCAACCCATTAACCTAACTAATCTGACACATCCGAATCACTATTCCCATGTAGAGGACCTGCATCAAGAGGTCGGTTAGATATCAACCTACGTGAGAAAGGATTTCCATCTCCTACTCGGGCTGGAGATCATCTCTTAATAATCATTTGACGGTGCTTGATGAGTCCTCTATCTAACTCCTTATATATTCATCCAGACACCAGCCTCTATGATTTATTTAATGAATCAACAGTTGTATGATCATCAAGATGGCCATGGTACATAACCCTAATTGTACAGTGGGACCTTTTATGCAAATTATTTATTCTTCGTTTCAGATCAGGGAATGATATGTGCAATAACATTTATTGCATAATGGCTCGCTGTGGGCTCGCATGTCCAACAAAGAATTGGTAATAAATACAATAAGAGTACATTATTTTATATATACAGTATTTTTACAATTTAATAAATATTTATTTTGATAAATAATTGATATATTCATGTATTCAGATAGAGTTAGAGTCCAAAATGAAAGAATAAAGGTGATGAAATGGATATTCATCACTTTGCAACTTGAGCAGGTGAGGGAGGGCATCATGGAATATTTGCGAACACCTCTCCTTCTAGGTCAACCACCAGATTGATGTCTGATGGGCAGATATTTACCAATAGGATGGTCAAAATATTTGTATGTTGTGAATATCAAAATAACTCTCGAGGGATCCCATTGAATTTGATAGGTGCAGTAGTGTAGACATAGTAAAAGGGCAAGGAAGAGGTGTGTTATTGTCTTTGCTGCAAACAAGCACAACATTTTGGCATTCATGGTTGGGGTGTTTGAGAATAGAGGTTAGTCTTTTGTTCTTAAATATTTGTGGCACAATAGCCAAAGAAATAAGGAGACGTGAGGATGGAAGGATCGGGGTTACAAGCGTTGGTTTAACTTGGCATGTATACCACCATGGGCCATCATATTGTATAGTTGGTTCAAGAGTCTTAGGTTTGAAGATCGACCTGGAAGGAGCAGAGAGTCCTAAGTATTAGGTTGGGGAGTCAGGTTTTGGAGGAAATCTTTGAAATGAGGTATGCGAGGGTGGTATTGGAGAGTTAAAATGAATCACTCTTTTGCTTTATTTCCTTTGTTTCTCCACTTTTGTTTTTATCAACCAAATTAGTCTAACCTGGTTGTTGGATTAGGATTTTAAGTATAATTTTACAAATTCTAACCGTTGTAGTCTTGAGCCATATTGTACTTACGTGCATATTTAAATCTTCCTTGCTTCTTTTATTTCGTTCCCTATTTTTCCTATGTTTATTTTTATGTTAAAATAAAATTATTACATTTTTACGTATTTTTTGTAATAAGTGGATATTAATTACATGCATTTTTAGAAATGATCAAATTCCATTCATCTAGATTTCGCTAGTACCAGGGTTTATGAAAAAGACATGACAAATTCCATGGCGAATATGCTAACAGATGAAGTAGTATCTGACGAACGAATAGAACCAAAAAAAATGTATTTTGACAGCATATGAAATAGAAATTAATTTTGATTTTGGCCATCAAGAATTACTTTGTTCATTATCCACTAAATACGAGCCGGATCAACTTCAAAAGTTTCCAAGGAGGCTATGAATCACCCATCCATCTCGCTCATGAGTTTTTATTGACCCTTTTGACCTGCAAGACCTACAGTAGGATAAATAAGAAAGTATCATAGTTTGAGTGAATCTACAATTTGGCCAATTTTTTTAATCATCTTGAATATCAACCCGAAAGCTCAATCAGGGCACCCTTGATCAATTGATGTAAATGCCTTGAGAAAATTTAATCGCCTCAGTCGGTGTACCCTTTCTGGTTCTTTACAGAAAGAATTTAGCATATTTCATTAATATGGAAGGTTTAGTAATTATAATATTTCAACAGTGAACGGACTCCCACACATAATATATATTTGTCAATGATTTTAAAACAAAATACAAGAGTAAAGCAGTTCAATCATAGGTTCGTCACCTAATAGATATATAAGTAGCAAAATAGTCCTTGAATCGTATTGGGTACTTCAAATACTGATTTATAATTATAATTGTATTTTGTAAATATTGTGTTTATTTATTTAAAAATTATAAATATTTTTTTATGTCTCATTCCAAACATATCTCCGTCCACCACCATCCAATTTTTTTTAGCCTGAATACTTAATGTAAGGGTGTCTTAATCTTGATCAATCTAATCATAATATTATTGGCATCAACACTAATTATAAATTTAGTCAAGAACATTCGTTGACAAAGCGACTTTGATTCCATAATTAACAGCTCAATATTATTGGTTCAATCAATAATCTCAAAATGAAGACCTTATCATTTTTTCACATATCAACGGAATTCAAGTTGGGCTATCAAATCCATAATATTCAGATTTTCTAAGATCAACAATGTTAAACTTCATCTAATCTAGGTATGGATCAACTAGATGTGGGTCAAACTCGTGTGTATACAATTTACACATGCATCGAATTATGATTACAGGAGATTGCATGGATACATGCATGTGCATAAAACTCTCTACCGTATTGAGTCATTGTCATGAGTACTAAACGCAACTGATGACAAATCCATTCAAACATAATTATCAGCATTACCGAAGAAAACAGGTGACTTTGTTATCATACTGTACAATATCCATATCCATGTCACAGGCATAGTATATTCATGGTGAGCAATCTAGGTTTCGATCATAGTTGACTTCAGTAGCGCATTCTGTGGTGGATAAGTTGGAATAAATATATTAGACATACCCTCGAGAGATGAAGACGCTACGCCAATCGACAGCTAATTCATCGATCTTCATGATCATATGTCTCGCGAGTCGTGGACCCGTAATCCAGCACAATAATGAACCAACATCTAATATCCGACCCTACCCAACAACACTCCGTCTCCTCTTGCAAGCAAGTGATAGATTGAATCCTCTGAGCTAGAGTCGTCGTCGGAGGAGGAGATACACGCCACCTATATATGATCGTCACAGTACGGTGTGGAAGCGAGACATGAACACGTGGGCGAGTACCGGAGAGGGGAAGGCTCCAAATGTCCAACTGTGAAGGGATCAACCATTTTGATATCTTGCGACAGGCTGGCATAAAGTGCAGGAGCATTGGAGATGAACAGGTGTATATATAATGGCGAACAGTCGCAATGTTCTCATCAACTGTTGCTCTCTGCAGCAACTTATTGGATGCATCATGTGTGGGGTTTATTATTACACATCGGATCCAGCCGACACCAGAGGTTCAAGGTTCACCGAGGGCCCTCCCTACAGTTGCTACATTCGTCACAACTCGTAATTGTGGCCAGTGCTACATGTATATATAGGACAGGCAAATCCGTCCTTATGTGTAGATAGAGGAACTGTTCAGTTCAACAGCGAGGATATGATAGTTAACCAAATTTTCTTCAGTTAGCTTTCACGTTTTATCTCAAAAGTTTAACCATACAGTAAAAATCTTCCCCCAGATTAATGGGTTGATTGTATGATACTGCCCTATATATGTCACGATATTATATTTAGATTGGGCTTCTTTCAAAAAAAAATATTTAGATTGGGCTTCTGTAGTCTATTAGATCTCTCATCGAATGAGGGTAGCGTCATCTTCTTCTACATTAATTATGTCGATCCACGTCTAACCTCCTTTGGCCTACATTAGCAGATAAATTTGTGCTACTGTTATATATGAGCTCTTCTAAAGTCTCCTATCTGGAAGGAATGTTCGTACTAGCATTTCGCGGTGCCCAGGATACCATGTTCTACAGCTTCCTGATAGTTGTGATAAATCGTAATTACGACCTAAGATTTGAAAAAAAAATTTATTTTTAGCTATTCGCGAATATCACATATCCATTAATACTCCTGGAGTAGGAACGAGGGAACTAATTAGAGGCGTTGCGATATTTAACCAAATGATTTATAACAGTTATTTTTTATATATAATGTTAGAACTTGATAAAAGTCATCGGGTAGTCCATCAGAAATGGAAAATTAATGTACGTCCTCATGGCATGTCTATACTAGTTACAGTATCTACTTCATCTGCATGTGCGTATGGGCCAGAGAAGGGGTGTTATGGGCGTCATACGCAAGTAAAGACTATGCAGACTATAGTGGTTTTGTAGCTTGTATGTTGAAGAGTTTGGGTCAAAGATGAAAGCTTTTGGGAAGTTGGAGAAGAGCTATTTATGCCTACAGTAGATTGCAGCATCGGAGTTCCATATACCTTTTTTTTGCTAAGCTGTTGACATGGCATGTTTCAGTGGATTCTGTATATGGATTAAATGTTGCACCTACTTTTGGAACTTGCTGAAATGGGAACACCTCTCTCTCTCTCTCTCTCTCTCTCTCTCTCTCTCTCTCTCTCTCTCTCTCTCCTCTCTCTCTTCGTTTTGTTTTTTTTTTCAGAAATCCCCATAGAAGATCCGATTCAAAATAATTTGGATTGTATTCTTGATCCAACTGTGTAATAAAACCTGCTGTGTATTATTCTTGGATTGCATTCTTGATGCAGCTGTGCAACAAAACCATGCTGCGTATCATGCTTTTTGTTTTTTTATAAAAGATCCGAGTTTCATTCCTCAAAAAGATTACTAAAAGCACAGCAGCACAAAGAGTAGCAACCAAAATAGCAAAAAAAATCCAAAAGGCCCTGATATTTAGTAAAACCGGCGAGTATCCGAAGGACACAAAAAGCTGAAAGTTCTATTAGGATAATGAACGACAAAAATTAACCAAAAGAAATCAGTAGCATTTGGCAATAGAGCGAGATCGGTGGCATCTTCATTTCTTCAAATCTTTGGATGCAAGTTGATGCCTCGTGCACCGTCGCGGAGTAAGAGGGATAGTTATGTCCTGGCAGCATAAATTGTTGGGATTTTTACGTGGCATACCTTATAATCTTCACCAGTTACCTTCACGCCTTTGAAACAACCTAATTCTTTCCTCGATCTTGTATACTTGTTCTGTCTTACCCCACAGACCATGTCATCATACTTAGCTTTATTGGAGTCAATTTCTTGAGTTAAACTTGAGTTAGTCAAATCAAAGAAGATCAACGATGGATCTTTAATCTCCCTCTGTAGAGAACCCTGATGGAGACGGATCTGATCAAACACCACACGACTAGAAACACAATCGAAGAAGAAAGCACACAGAATTACACAAGACAAGGATTTATAGTGGTTCAACAATGTGCCTACTCCACTTGCTCACAACACTCTCTACTATTGCTTGAATGAAGTTGGGATACAATATGTGGTGTCAAAGGGCTCCTTTTATTCTACAATAAAAGAATACCAAGCATTCAACAATCACCATCACCAGCTCTCAGCCGATCAGGATGCAGGATGTGGATAAAGCATCTCAGCAGTCCAACCCAGCACCTCTCAGCCAATCAGAATGCAGGAGACGGATCAGACACCTTAGCAATCCAACCCAAGAGCTCTCAATCACTCAGAAGGCAGGAAGATTATCAGCTACATCAGCAATGCTCTCCACTTATATTCAATTAATCAGTCTTTACAGAAGAAATCTCAACAATCTCCCACTTGAAGACTGATTTGTGGTACACCACATCTTCGATAGCCCTGGTGTGAGCTTTCTCTTGTCTTCTATGCTTGAAGACCAATAGAAGATGAACATGTCTCCAGCTTCTCCATTGTTACAGATTTTGTGAACATATCAGCAGGATTTTCTAATGTGTGGAGATTCTTTAACTTAAATTGTCAATCTTCTAGTTATGTCAGAATGAAGTGGTACTTCACATCAATGTTTTTAGTACTTGAGTGAGAGACAAAATTCTTTGAAATATTAATTGCACTTTGACTGTCATTGGATAATTTACCATCTTCATATTCTTTATTCAATTCCTTCATTAGATCTTTCAATCATATCATTTCCTTGCAAGCTTCTGTTGTCATCACATATTCTGCTTCCGTGGTCGAGATAGTCACTATCTTTTGAAGTCTAGAGATCCTACTAATGGCTCTACCCTGTTGTGTTTTTCCTGTCATCGATATCTCCTGCAAAATCTGAGTTCGCAAAACCTTGAATGGTAATGTCAGTGTTCCCATAACATAATGTTAGAGGTACCTCTCAAATAATGTAGAATCCACTTCACATCTTCCCAATGTTCTTTTGTCAGTATTCGCCATGAATCTGCTCACAACTCCCACTATATGGGAGATGTCTATTCTTGTCCAAACCATTGCATACATCAAACTACCAACAACAGACTGATAGGGTACTTTTTGACATGTATTCATGCTCCGCTTTTATAGCATATTCTTTCTCCTTTGAAAGTTTGAAGTGATTCCCTAAAGGTGTTAGAGCAGAATTTGCATTTTTCATATTAAATCTCTCTAGTACCTTCTCAATGTAATATGATTGAGATAATCTCTGCATTTTGTTCTCCATGTCTATGCTAATTTGCATTCCAAATGTTTTCTTTGCAGGCCCTAGATCCTTCATTTCAAAACTCCTTAAACAAAATTGCCATCATATTTGAAATTTCTTCCTTGCATGAGCCTGCAACAAGCATGTCATCTACGTACAACAATAAAATGATGTAAGACACACCAAACTTCTTGAAGTAGCAGCAATGGTCAGCATGACATTTGTGGAATTCTGTATTTGTCATGAAATCATCAAACCTTTTGTACCATTGTCTTGGTGCATGCTTCAAGTCATAAAGGCTTTTTTTGAGCTTGCATACCATGTCTTCCTTTCCAGTAGCAACATAGCCCTATGCTTGTTGCATGTAGATGTCCTCCTCAAGATCTCCATGGAGAATTCTTGTCTTAACATCCAACTGCTCCAAATATAGGTTCTCAACTACAACAATGCTCAATACTGCTCTTATTGTTGAGACCTTTACAATAGGTGCAAAGATCTCTGTGAAATCGACTCCTGATTTCTGCTGAAAGCCCTTCGCACTAGTCGAGCCTTGTATCTAATGGAACCATCTGCTTCCTCCTTCACCCTGTAAATCCACTTGTTGTGTAGAGACTTCTTTCCCTTTGGTAGTGGGACTAAATCCCACTTTTTATTTCTTGAGAGAGATTTCATCTCCTCATCCATGGCTAACTCCCATTGATTCATTGCCTCATCTTGTATAGCTTCATCAAAGCATTCAGGCTCACTATTATCAGTCGGCAATGAATAATTCAAGGAAGGTGAATACCTTGCAGTGGATTTGCATATTCTAGAAGCTTTCTGTAGCATCGAAGTTTGTGGATTATTCTGTGGGATGGGTTGAACATTCTCATCACTTGACAGTGATGTGTGATGAATTTCGTATTCAACATGCTAAAATTGGTCAATTAGGCTATGTTCCTTAAAATTCATATGCATTTAATAACTAATAGAGCATCATTAGCATTCATACATGAGTAAATATTATTTTCGTTTCATCATACATAATTGCAATAAAAATTACAAGTGTAAATTGGACCAAAAAGCATCTAATTTCCACTATTTTTAATTAATTCATCCTAACTCTGATTGATCCTAAAACAATCCCATTGTGTAAATATTACTAACAAGAATAAATAAAAAATACAAAAAAGTATTAACTCAAATAAATGTCAAATAATCCCAAAGTCTTATTTCACATCTGACGGGCTAAACGTGCATATCTCCCTCATACAATATTCGATTTTGGTCTACTCACTTTTAAAGTACTTTATTTTTAAATACCTTCAAAACAAGATGAATTTCAAAAAATTGGAGCTCATATGTGAAAGTTGAGGTTTGGACCACTTTTGCGCATTTTAACTTTTTGCTATTTTTAACCTGAGTTTTAGTGTACATAATTAATCATTATAATTTTATTTATTCTTTATTTTGATCTTTGATGAAAGTTTTATTAAGCGACATAAAAAATCAAATCTAAATTAAGACTGAAATCAAAGAAACTGATTGTGTTCGAGTGTTCTCTATGAGTCTATACAAAATCTCACTACTATTTTATTTCCTTATTTTTTACTTATTAAATTAAAAAATTATATTAGTATGCAATTAAATTTCTTTTATTTTATCACCTTTTTTATAGATTTTTATCCTCTTTTAAAATCCCTAAAAAATTACAAAACTCCAAAAATCTGGTTTTTATACACATGGAGAACCACCAAAAATATCACTTTGTACAAATGACTTCTTTAGTTCCTAAATCCTTCACGAAAGTTTCAGATCTCGTCGAGATGAACAACTGTCGTGAAGAAAAGTTTTCGATACGAGATATCCTTCTATTCCTATTCAATTTTTATTCTTCTTTTAGTTTTGAATTTTTTCAGGTGACACGTGACAGCCCCTGGGCATGCCACGTGGCACCCCACTCTCTCTCATGCTTCCCCCTAGTCACGTGCATCACACGTGACCCGAACTTATCCCCACCTGCCCCATCTCCTTCCTCTTCTCACCTTCCCTTCCTTATGTAACTATCGTCGTCGTCGCTCCTCTCGTAACCGTCGCCCTGGCCATCACTCCTCCCCCCTCCCCTCGCATGTAACCGTCGACCCCAACTATCACTCCACCCCTCTCCGTTACACTCTCGGCCTCTGACAAAACCCAACCAACGCCAGCCTTCGTTGATGTCCATCATCTCCAATAAGTGAGGAAGAAAGCCACTGCATCGGGTCGTGACAGCACCCCATCTTCTCGTCGGTGAGCCTCCACCTAGAAGCATAATCCAAGGCATGCGCTCCATGCCCCTTGTCGCTGCTCCAGTCCCGCGGACAATTAAGCACCTCTCTTCTTTCACTAGAGAGGGTTGAGACAAGAACGAAAAGCGAGCTCCAGCTCCTTCAATCCCAAGCGAAATCCTTCGTACTTCTCATTGATATGTTGCATCACTGGGTATACCCCTCTTCTCGTATCTCTTCCTTGTTAGACTCATCACCGTTCATCCTACTCAGACTCACCATTCATCTCCAATCTTCCCTATCCGAACCACCGACCTTACAAAGGTCGAATCCCCGTCGCCCCTCACCTTAGTCACTCCACCAACCATGCTCGGTCGCCAGCTACCATCTCCGAGCACCTTCGTTGGCCTTGCTAAGGCGAGAGCCCAAGATCCAGATCCCCACTTCCGTGGTTTCCCTTGGTTCTCTCTAACATTGTAGGATAGATCCTGTTAGAAGCCGTAGGTACCGTATGATGAAGAACATCATCTAGTCCATGCATATACGCCCCATTTAGAGCCGTTGAGATGCTCTATTGATAGTATCTCAGCCGCTGATGCCCGCCCTAATCACAACCATTAGATCAAACTTCCTCAAATGCTCCTGATCTGCTATAAGCCTAAGGACCAAGACTCTGAGCATCGGGCATCATCGAAGCACCAAATAGAGCTACGTGTAGGCTTGATTTTCAAGCCTCTGTCTCGGGTCTACACCTCAGCCTTTACACATGAGCCTCTTCTTTGGACCTTCGAACCTCCCAGCACACGCAACATATATGTGGGGCGGGTGAAAATTGCAGACAATCCCTCCAACTCCAGCAAATCACAAAGCAATCCTCTAGTGTTTTCGTCATAATCACGTGTCGCACACGTGAGCTTGGGAAATTTTACGCCCAGGTCCTCCAGAGTTTTCTTAATTGTAGAAATACCCCCCACCATGGGTAAATTATACAGAAGACCCAGTCAATTCTTGAAATTTACAGATAAGCCCTAGGGGACCTATTTAAAGAAATACTTACTTTTATTTACATTTTAGTCCCTGAAACTTAATTTCAGCATAATTGTTTCATTCGAACTCCGTTTTTAGCATATAGTATGTCATTTTGTAGCTCTCTCTGTGCTCTATCATTTTTGCATAACTAATGAAGTAAGATGAAGACATTTATTGTTGTTCATTATTCAAGTATCATTTTGATTTATGTAGGCTAATAATTGACATATTTGTGTTTTATTTTATTGGGAAATCAATGGTTTATTTTGTAGGGATTTGATTGAGGATTTCAATTGGATCAATCCTAATCTAATTATTGTATATCATTATTTGAGGATTGAATCTTTGCAGGAGCTAAATTGACGAAGAATTCATTCAATCTCCATATTAATTTGTCATATTAAAGATTAATTTTTAGGAGCAAATTACATGGAATTCTGGTAAGAATATTTATTGATCAACCTTTTGTAGCTTGAATTTGATTAAAAACTCATCTTGTGAATCTCTTTTTGATTTATGATAGTTTTTAAGGATTAAGTGATCAATTTATTTGAGGATTAAATATTATAGTCCATAGATCCAATGCTTCATTCTCTCTATTTATTTCTTTGCATCTCATTTTCATCAGCATATTTTCTATTTAATTTTTTGACACAGTAATTAACTTAGAAATTAATTAATTATTTAAATTAATTTAAAACCACGCAACTAAGAATCAATCCAATATTCGACCTTGGTAGACTTGCCAAGACAAACTCTCCACAACATTCAAAATTTGTGGTTTTGACGAACCAAATTTGCCTCATATACTACAACAATTCTTGATTATTAAAGAGGCAGATTTTACTTTCATCAAATGGCATTATTGCCGAGGAACGATGTATTTTTAATGTTTTAAATTATTTTATGAAATTAATTTTTGTGTTATTTTTATTTCATTTTTCAGCATTTCATTTTGCATTTCTCTCTCACTTCTGATACAAACCATGATTTCTCTCTTCGCAGATTTCTCAAAGCAAAATTTTGGATATAATTCAAGGGGACTATGAAGAATATTGAATTTTAATTTTGTGAGAGAGAGTTAGTTTAGATTTAAATTTTGGTATTATTCATAGGATCCCTCTCTCTGAACCTCTAATTTGTAATAATTCAGGACTGGACTTATGTGTGGTGTGTTAGGTCTATTTCAACCCCTTCTGTGTGGTTGAGACCCGACTTGAGTGGCGTAGGAATTAGGCACATATACGCTCTCTTATTTGACCTTGATTGTGCTCATAATTTTTAGGCCACACTTCTTCACTAACTAGACGCACTATAGATCGTTCGACTTAGCTCAAAAATTTAATCAATTCTTTTCTGCAAATAGAACTATCTGCTTAGGGTGATTTCATTGTGCATACCATTTAGTGTAAATTTTAAAATTCCTTGTATTGCATCGAGCATGAAGAATGTGAGGAGTCACTTTAAGTATTCTTCTTAAGAGATTTCTCAAAACAAAATTTTGGATATAATTCAAGGGGACTGTGAAGAAGATTGAATTTTAATTTTGTGAGAGAGAGTTAGTTTAGATTTAAATTTTTGTATTATTCATAGGATCCCTCTCTCTGAACCCTCTAACTTGTAATAATTCAGGACTGGACTTCTGTGTGGTGTGTTAGGCCTATTTCAACCCCTTCTGTGTGGTTGAGATCCGACTTAAGTGGCGTAGGAATTAGGCACTTATGTGCTTTCTTATTTGTCCTTGATTGTGCTCATAATTTTTAGGCCACACTTCTTCACTAACTAGACGCACTATAGATCGTTCGACTTAGCTAAAAATTTTAATCAATTCTTTTCCACAAATAGAACTATCTGCTTAGGGAAATTTCATTGTGCATACCATTTAGTGTAAATTTTAAAATTCCTTGTATTGCATCCCGCATGAAGAATGTGAGGAGTCACTTTAAGTCTTCTTATTAAACATGCATCACTGATTTACGCTTGCATTAGTTTTGTCTATTCTTCTTCCTCAGTTTTACAACTTAGGAATTAAAGGAATTGAGACTGCTCGTTAGGCATGAATTTCTATTCTCACCTAACACTTCAGTAATAACCTTAATTTAAAATCACGACTGCTAATCAAGGTGACTGAAAATAAAATTGACATAAAATTAACCCTTGTGTCTGGTGGAGAATAATCCACTCATTGTTTGTAAGGACAAGATCGCAGACTTAGGACAGAGCCAAAAATCGAAAAAAATTCCATTCAGACTACTATTTTTAAAAACAATTAGCTACTTCGCAGTGAGGGTTTCGAATAATCATTTTACTATCCGACTTCCTTTAGCAGAGTGAGTGGTTTAGAGGGCACTGTGAAAGGCTCCGTCCTCAAGTAACATGGGTAGCCGTCTAACAGTCCGTACTTATGTCCATAGTGGTTGGGCGTTGTCATTAAATTAAATTAAAATGATAAGCGGATGAGCCCTAATGGCCTTCACCAGTGTTGAGTGGGTGAATTGACGAATTTGAATTGTGTTTGTCTTTTGTGAGTCTTCTGTACATTGGCATGCTCCATGGATATCTCTTTGTGCTCCAAACTAATCCTTTCATTCAAGATGGATTCTTCTGGAGTTCTTTGTTCGGACTTTGTGAACAAATCCCTGAGCTCCTCAAGTAACTCATCTACTGAGTTTTGAGATTACTCTCTTCTCGAAACGCCATGGTATGGAGACGACCCTTTTATCCAAACCATGGTTCACCCCATACCTATAAGGATTAGTCAAACCCTGACTAACCCTCTCTCCTACTCCCTTCATGCCAAAGAAACTTTCATCTTTGGCAGAACACCTAAACCTTCCAAGTATGAGCCTAACTCAGATTTGTGTGCATCCAAAGGTGAAGAAGAAAAAGATAAGATGCATCCAAAGAAGGACGATAATAAAAATGACCCTATTCATGCACGTTTAGTCAGAATAACTATTGTCGAACAACACAATGAACTCCTTAGAGCACATATGGTAGAAATGCAATGCGATGAGGCTGCTATGGAAGATACGTACCTCCAATTAGATGAAGATTATAATCGATTGAGGCCGGTACCCCCCAAGGATGCGGTCGAACACAAACCACATTTCATCGCATTGCTGCTTAAGTTTGGAGGAGATAATCATGAAGAACCATACATTTTTCTTAGTGACTTTGAACTAGTCTGCACTAACCTATATGCAACCCCATGGTTAGTCAAGACTAAATATGGTTGAGAGTTGTCCCCTTCGCCTTGACCGACAAAGCGGCTTACTGGCTGAAGAACTTAGGGGAAGTGGTCACCACATGGGCCACCTTCAAGACATTATTCTTAAAGAAATTCTACCCAGTATGTAGAAGTAATCAGATGAGGATCAAGCTCACAAGCTTCACCCAACACCCAAGCGAGCCATTCCATGAAACCTGGGAAAGGTTCACAGACCTAATCTAGAAATGCCCAAGACACAGGATAAGCAAAATAATGCTCGTCCAAAGTCTTGTTAGTGTACTGAACCTTGAGACCCAAGGTTTAGTAAATGCATCATGTAGAGGAAGCTACATGGGATGCCATGAGGAAACTATCAACAAGGGGTTCGAGAGACTCGATAAATATGTCATGCACAGACCATTAGTTGGGCTTACATAGTCAGCTCTAAACAGATGGTGAATAATCTAATGACTGACCAGAGCATTGACATGGAAATAATAACTGATAAGCTAACTATGGTCGAACATATTTATAAGAAGGTGGATGAACTCCATAAATCATCTGATATGGAGAAATTGGTTAAATTGTCTAAGCAAATGGAGGAACTACAGGGTATCTAAGATGCAGATGCCTGCCATGACTTCACTACCGAACCCCATACACTAAATTCACTACATTCAAGGACAAGGGATAGGGAAATAGAGCCATTGGGATGGAGATCGAGTCTTTTCCCATCAAACCGAAGAAACCTCCGCTCAAACTATTTACGAGGAACCTCCACAAGTCATGGAGATAAACAGAGTATGGTATAATCTGGAACCTGTTAACCGATCGGATCCAAACTCTACTCTGAACCATCATCCACCACAAGCTCGACCCATCTACCAGCCTCAGCAGCAACAACGTTAGTAATATCGTACTGGTTATCAGAACCCGCAACCGCAGCAGTAGAACTATCAACGATAGGACCACTAGGGCCAATTCAGACAGTATCAACATCCTCAGGCCAAGCAAGGCCAGGGGTCCTCCTCTTCTTCAATCTCTATTGAACTCCAATGAGCGCTGGACAAACTTCATGATATGAGAGTCGACATGAATCGACTCTCTCGATGGAGAGAAAATATGACTGCACCCCAAACTGTCATTCCAGCTCAAGTCCAGGCTAATCCAAATAGTCTCGGACATAATCAGCTGTTAATCTCTGAATATTCTTTACCTGATTACAAGGTATTTTCACGTGATAACACTTATCATATTTCTCTTAGGAGCAGAAAGACTGTAACCATGCTTGATCGAGCAAAGGAATATAGTGATATAACCCCAGTGCCTACTGATTCATGCAATCCTAGGGAAGATGAGGAAGAGAGGCAAGAGGAGGAGAATGAACAAGTCCTACCCACACCACCCGTCGAACACTACACCATTGAGGACTCCGAAGAGTTAAAATCTGAATCTGACAATGAAGCATCACCAAGACAACCGCAACATTTGTCCACCAATTTCCCTATCTTTAGATCAGTCCGTCTAAGTCTTGTAAATAATTTTAATTCATCATTCAATAAAAATGATGTTTTTGATCACAATGAGTCCATTCCTTTCCCTCGTGCTCTAATGGCAGGAAAGAAGAAAAACATAAAAAAAGCAAAAAAAAATGGTGAAGAGATGGCCCGCATATGTAGAGAAAACATCAAGGTGACTCTACCCCTAAACGAGATGATAGAAAGGGACCTAGCTTTCGAATACATTAAGGTAAGATGCACACCGATAAGGGCCAGCAAAAAGAACACTAGCCGAACAACAAAACACTTACTCTCTATTGCTACATCTCGTCTGATAAAAAAATGAACTACTAAGGAAGAAAAGAGACATGGTGCTCACTTTGTCATTAGCCAGATCAATGAAATCAAGTTTGCCGAACATTATTAGAAAATGGCTCCATCAATCTCATGCCCACAACTCTAATTGAGCATCTAAATCTAGGTCCTCTTAAGAAGTCTACAGTCGTACTTCAATTCGCAGACACATCAACTAAGAGACCTAAGGGGGAAATTAGAAATGTTGTCATCAACATAGAGGGATAAAAATACCCATTAGATTTCACATTACTTGACATGGATGTCCCTAGAAATTGGAAATACTCCTAAATGATACTAGGGAGGCCCTTCCTTAGGATCACGTGAGTTGTATTCGATTACACATCGGGGAGAATCCAGTTTGGAAAAGTTGAATTTAAAATGATACAAACTAGGTTTCAACTACCTGCCATTGAGTCTAGCACCAAATCTGAAAACTCGGAACCTGAGGCAGAAAATACTGAAGCAACAATTGGGCCCTGGAGACAGAACCCAACTACAATGATAGAATCACTCTCATTTAGAGAGGACATTTTGATGATTTAGTCTGCCAGCTCATTCATGCATCTACTTATATTCCCGGAGACTCTGAGGTCCCTCTTGACATGTCAGTCCATTCTCCTTATGGACAATCCCAGAGTAAGGTACACAGATTGGACGCAGAACTTGCCACACCAAATTCCATCTTTAGCGATCAAAGCCCAGAAACAATTAAGGTGGTGGTCGATAATGATACACAAGAAACATCCACATCACCACCAGAACCGGCAATGATAGAGCCAGATTTTCTGAATGATACAGACTTACCCGAGCTCAAACCATTGCCCCCTACGCTTAAGTATGCCTTCGTTGTAGGAATAAGGGACAGATTCTAGTCATCATCAGTTCACACCTGACCGAAGAGCAAGAGGTTCGTCTGCTTAAAGTTTTGGAGAAAAATCGCAAGGCTATAGGGTGCAGATTGTCTTCCAAGGATTATCCCAGCCCTCTGCTCACACCATATTTACATTTAGGATAATGCTAAACCCTCCTGTGAATGCCAACGCAGATTGAATCCAAATTTATAGGAAGTGGTTAAGATTGAGATCGAAAAATGGTGTAAGGTTGGTTTCATATATCCCATCTCAGACTCCAAGTGGGTGTCACATTTGCATGTCGTCCTGAAAAAGTCAGGACTTCATATTATCATCAACGAGGAGGGAGAGGAGATCACGACACAGATACCCACGTTGTGGCTGTTTGTGTGGATTACAGGCTAACTGATGCAACGAAGAAGGACCACTTCCGCTGCCTTTTATTGATCAAATTTTATAGAGATTGGTAGGGATAGAATACTTCTATTTCTTAGACGGGTACTCGGACTACAATCAGGTAGCCATCGCCCCCGAGGATCAGGAAAAGACTACTTTTACATATCCTTTTGTCACATATGCATTCAAGTGCATGCCTTTTGGGCTTTGCAATGCCCCCGACACTTTTCAGTAATGCATGATTACGGTTTTTGCCGAAATGGTTGGAGATTTCCTGAAGGTCTTCATGGATGACTTTGAAGGATATGGAAATTATCCTCAAGCGCATCACGGAAGCGTGATCGTCGTATCGGATACGACGAAGAACGACTAGTCGTACTAGTTGTTCGGTGCAGCGAAATTTAAAAATTTTTTATTCGATGAAACCACATGATCCGAGAACCATTCTCAGATCGTTTCATCTATAACCACAACAAGTATAATGCAATACCTCTTGAAGCGTGGTTGATCGAGTCTCTAAGAGAAGAGACCTCCTGTCTCAAGTCCTATCGTCGGCGAGACTGCTTGCGAGCGCGGGGATGAACCGCGTTGTCCTCGCAATCCAAGAAGTTGATCCAAGCGTGGTTGCTCCTGATCTCGTCACACGAGATCTAACGTCTCCTTCGTGGGCGTAGAACACCAAGAAGACGGAGAAACCGAAGAACGTCGAAGCGGCAGCGCGGTGGCGATGGCGACGACGATTCCCTTCTCTAGGGTATGGTGGACGGCCACCAACAAGAGAGGGAGAGAGGGCTGGCGTGTAAGAAGAAATGAGGGAGAGAGAGCTCCAATATTGCAAGTCCTTAGAGAGCATAGTATGCCTCTCTATTTATAGGGTTTTGGGATCCATGGATCTCAATCCATGGGACACATAAAATCAATGGGTGAGATTTATTTGTGTCAATCCAATGGCCAAGATTGTTGTTGTTAAAAACAACAAATTTAGGTTAAAATATATTTGACAAAATCAAATATAATTTATTCCTAAATCATCCCAACAAATAAGGAGAGAATACACATGGAGATCAAATCTCCATGTGCAATCAAGAGGGGACGGCCACCCATTCCATATAGGAAATGGGTGCCGCCCACTTGTTTCCCAATGGAGAGCAATCTCATGGATTTCCGTGAGATTGCATATCTCCTTGGATTTCTCTCCTATTAATTTGCAACAAATTTTGTTGGGTTTTATTCTTCAAAAATAATTCACAATTATCTTTAAGAATATTGCATTCTTGCCATGGAAAAATTGTAAATCATATTCACAACCCAAAACAACATATAATTCATATTGTTAATCAATTACACAATGTGTATCCAATACACATAATAATTAATCAACACATATAAATTACAATTAGCTCTCTCTAATACATTATAAATCACATTTATAATATATTATGAATAATTGGATATTTCTATCCACATTATTCTTATCCATATTAATTAAATCACATTTAATTACATTGGATAATTTCTTCACACATCAATATGATTAAATCACATTTAATCATCATTTCTTCATTGCTTAGATCTTATGGAATTATTCTCGAACCATTCAAGAATAATGCAATCTCTCCGCAGATACTTGGAGATAAGGACAGGGCGATTGTATTGTTCCACGTATAGTGACATGGATATTGAGATCATATCTCAAATCCAGATCGCGGGCCTCTCACAGATGCTTGATTAAATCAAGACTGTAAATCTAATCTTCTCATTGTATCTGAATCACATTCAGATCAGTGTCCAACACTTGGACCAAGATCAGATCACTTCTCTACTGAGAGGAGTCACTAAAATCCAGACCCGTTTCATCACTCCCTAGGAATGGAAGCGTCATGGTTATACAACCGTTTATGATCAAATCACCCTCAGGTATTCCCAATACCTGTACATCCTGCATACTGGAAGACTCAGACTAAAACCCGAAGTATCGGATCAACTTTATACTGTCTACTTCATGGTTTTATCAGTAAGTTTCTCATTCGATCATTGGGAGTTGGTATCGATCATACACTTTCCAAAAGCGTATATCATACCTAGGTCTTGATTATATACTAAAAGTATATATCAAACCTATAAATTCAGTCAAGCTTCCAAAGCGAGACGACCATGCGCATGGAATTTGATTCATCCCAATATCTCATGAGTGAGCTCATGTCTTCCGGTTCAGTAACTGAACCCGTATGATCCCTTTGAGAGATCGTATTACTCATATGCCCTTATATGCACACCAGCGCGCCGGTGTATGGACCTTGATTAGGTCATCAACCTATTGGTCTGCCAAATGTACATACTTAGACATATAGCAACACATCTGTCTCCGGTCGGAGGATGCGTGCCTATATCATGACAGCATATGATATAGGACTTTGGTTATCTCGATCTCGTTAAGTCAACTCTTTGACCTAACTAATCTGACACCTCCGAAACCCTATTCCTATGCAGAGGACCTGCATCAAGAGGTCGGTCAGATATCAGCCTAAAGAGATAAGGATTGCCATCTCCTACTCAGGCTGGAGATCATCTCTTAACAATCATTTGACGGTGCTTGATGAGTCCTCAATCTAACTCTTTAGATATTCATCCAAGCACCAGCCTCTATGATTCAATAGTTGAATCAACAGCTGTATGATCAATACAAATTATTCATTCTTCATTTCAGATCAGGGAATGATATTTGCAATAACAATTATTGCATAATGGCTCGTCGTGGGCTCGCATTTCCAACAGACTTCGTGGTCTATGGTGATTCATTCGATGATTGTTTAGCGCACCTAGATCGAGTCCTCCAAAAGTGTAGGGAAGTGAATCTGGTGCTCTCTTGAGAGAAAAGCCATTTCATGGTAGATGGCATAGTATTAAAGCATGTCATCTCTAAGAAGGGAATGGAGGTTGACCCTACCAAGGTAGATGTGATCAAGAAACTCGAGCCACCTACCAATGTTGAACAAGTGCGGTCTTTTTTGGGTTATGTCGGATTTATAGGAGATTTATTAAAGATCTTTCAAAAATTGCTCGACCGCTAACTGACCTCTTAGGAAAAGACACTGACTTCCTAGTAGATCATAAGTGTCTTGAAGCCTTTGAACTACTCAAAAAGACGATCATTAAGACTCATGTCCTACAACCCACAACTGGTCTCTTCCCTTCGAGATCATGATAAACGCTTCAAACTTCGTAGTAGGGGTTGTGTTAGGACAAAGAAAAAATGGAATCTTGTTTTCTATTCACTATGCAAGCAAAGTTTTAGATCCAGCTCAGAAAAATTAAACTATGACCGAAAAGGAAATGCTTGCAGTAGTCTTTGCCTTGGAAAAATTTCGATCTATACTTCTAGGATCTAAGGTGATAGTTTACATAGAGCATTCTGCCATTCGATACTCAATGGTGAAAAAAGATGCAAAATCGTGACTCCTCAGATGTATACTCTTACTTCATGAATTTGATTTAGAGATTAAAGAGAAACTTGGAGTTAAGAATGTCGTGGCTAATCATTTATCACGGATCTAACTTAGTAAAATCCCTGAGTCTTAATCCATCCGTGAAACCTTTCTAGACGAGTCAATTTCTATTATTGACTCTCTCCCATGGTATGTTGACATGGTGAACTATCTTATCTCCAAGAAAGTTCCCCAAGGTTGGCCCAAGAAAAGAATCGACCGACTCAAGTCATAAGCCAGACACTACCATTGGGAGGATCTATTCCTTTTCTTTGAAAGACCGGATTGCATATAGAGAAAATGTATTCCTCAGGAGGAATACAAAAGTGTCCTCAATCTCTTACATACCTTGGAGGCAGGAGGACATCATTTTGAGAAGAGGACCGCTGAGAAGATACTACAATGTGGATTTTACTAGCTAACCTTGTTTAAAGTTGCCTACAACTTTGTCAGGTCGTGCCCGGTCTATCAAAGAATGGGAGGGACCATGGGTCCTAAAGATGCCATGCCTATGCAACCAATGATCATTTGTGATGTATTCGATGCATGGGGCATTAACTTTATGGGTCCATTCCCAAATAGCCAAGTATTGAATATATTCTTCTTACGGTAGATTATTTATCTAGGTGGGTGGAGGCTATCCCTACTCGAGCAATAGACAGCAAGATTGTATGCAAGTTTTTGAAAGATCATATTATTATGAGGTTTGGAATCCCTAAGGTATTAATATTTGATGGGGGTAGCCACTTTGTTAACTGGGAGATGAAGAAGTTGACTAAGGAATATGACATCGAGCATGTGTCGCTAGTCCTTACCAACTACTATCTAATGGCATGGCCGAGGTGTCAAGCAGGGAGGTCAAAGGAATTTTACAAAAGCTAGTCCGTCCTGATAGAGTGAACTGGTCCCAACTCCTGGACCAAGTTCTATGGGCTTACAGGACAACTTACAAGATCCCATTGGGAACCTCCCCATTTCGAATGGTATATGGAAAGCCGTGTCATTTTCCTACAGAACTCGGGCATAAATTAAAATGGCCAATCAAAAAGATCAATTAGAACTATCACCAAGGAAAGAAGAACAGGGATATGGATTTAAATGAACTATCCAAAATTCGAAATCATTCCTACGAAAATAGCACCATTTACAAGGACAAAGTGAAGAAATAGCATGACAAGAACATCCGAACAAAGACCTTTGTCCCAAGGCAGAAAGTATGGTTATTTAATGCAAGATTGAAAATTTTTTAAGGTAAATTGAAATCCAAATAGACTGGACCGTTCATCGTGAGAGAGGTGCACAATAATGGAAGTGTTGAGATCTCAGAGACCGCAGACAACACGCAAATTTCTACAGTCAACGATCAGTTGCTTAAACATATTTTCGAATCAAGCGACTAGATAGTGCAAGTAGAGCTGATCTCCTTTACTCAAGGCATTGTATTAGGCGAAAGACTCAAGCAGCCCGGATGAAACACTTCTTCTATAAAAATTCCATCACTCTTCTGTATATCCATCACTCCGTTCATCTCCTCTGTTCCCCACCTATGATTAATTCTCATATTTAGGCTGACCTAAGCCTAAGTATAGGGGGATCGATACCATTGTGTATACATCACTTCTATTCTTTCCACTCACCCTCAACTGCCTCATTTCATGCTTTTCTGATATGCTTAGTCCATCAAAAGCTTAAGTATAGGGGGCATGTCGACTTCTATTCTTTGAGTCATCTATACTTAGTACAAGCTATGTCTACATTTCACTTTGTGCCATGGGGATATAGCATAAGCAAAGTGCAGGGGGTGTATTGTATATATTTTACTTACTTTATCCATAACTCGTACTTTAATTGTTTTCATCTAATATTGGGCATGGGTACAAGTAGTGTATATTATGCTAAATTCTTTCAGTAAATAATACCTGGTTTTAAAAAAACTTTTTGCATAAAAAAATCACTAATGGTCTTGCATTTCATTAAGCGTCTCATGCATCACTTGGTTGATATATTCCTGACACATTAACTATCACTCAAGGTTTGAGGATTCAAAGACACTTGATTTCTGAGATCTTGAGAGTCTAAGTTAACCAAACTTAGTCATTAGGATTTCTGAACTTATTAATCCACATTTCCCTAGTTTCAAAGATTTAAGTGCTATATTGCACTCTTCATCTCTACCCTCTAAAGAATATGATCATCACAAAATATTCACAATTACATGATTGATGAGATGAGTTGAATTTGAAGGATATGGAGATATCCTCAAGCGCATTACGGAAGCGTGATAATCGTATCATATACGATCACGAGCGACTAGTCGCACGAGTTGCTCGATGCAGCAGAATTTAAAAATATTTAATGTGATGAAACCACATGATCCAAGAATATTTCTCAGATCATTCATCTAAACCACAATAGTTATTAAGATTAACTCTTGAAGCGTGGTTGCGATCAAGTCTCTAAATGAAGAGACCTCCTGTCTCAATTCCGATGCGACGGAGGAGACGCTTGCGAGCGCATTGATGAGACACGTACTTCTCGCAATCCATGTTGATGACCCAAGCAGTAAATCTACCGATCTCGTTATACGAGATTCGACGTCATCTTCATGAGTGAGGTGCACCAAAGGAGATGGAGATCCACGATCAAATACTCCGGCAACATAACGACGATGCTGCGACGATGACGACTCTCACAAGGGTTCCATGGTGGATGGCCACTATGAGAGAGAGAGAGTCTTGGCATGTAGAGAAAGAGAGAGAGCATTCATTAGTCATGTATAATGTGTACCTCGAAGAGCAAGGGATGCCTCTTCTAATATAGGGTTCTGGGAGACCATGGATCTCAATCCATGGACAACACATAATCAATGGTTGAGATTGATTTGTGTTTCTTTCAATGGCTAAGATCTTGTTGTAAAAACACAACAATAATTAATTTAATTGTAATTAATATATATTGATAAATAAATATATTTAATTTCAAATCAAATCAATTGGCTGGTCTTGGAGATAATGAGGAGACTAACCGCATCCCCTAAAAAGGGGGGACAACTACCATCATTCATGAGATCTCATTATCTCTTGAGATCTCATTATCTAATGATATATCTCCAAGATTTACAACAACAATTATTGTAGATTACTTCACAAAAATAACTCATAATAATCTTGTGAAATATTGCAATCATGTCATTAAAAATATTTGAATCACATTCACATCCCAATTTTTTTCAATTAATTATTCAATGTGAATCCGATTCACATAAATATGTAATTAACAAATATAAATCACAATATACTCTCTCTAATATATTATAAATCACATTTATAATATACCATATTAGTATGGATAGTACTATCCACATTATTCGTATCCATGATAATTAAATCACATTTAATCATCTTGGATCTTTTTTCTCATGTGCCCAAATAACATGAATCATATTCACATTATTCACATATTTGATAATTAAATCATGTTTAATTATCTCAGATAACTCTCCTTCTAATATGAAAAAAATGAAATTCATATTATTCATGATAATTAAATCACATTTAATAAATTTTCTCAATGCTCAGATTCATAATATCAACAATGAAATTATCCATGAACTCTTTCAAGGATAATGTGCTTTCTCCGCAGATACTTGGAAATAAGGATAGGGATTGTATTGCTCCACGTATAGTGACTCAGAGATTGAGATCAAATCTCAAATCCAGATCATGTGTTCCTCCCATAGATGTTTGATTAAATCAAAGCAGCAGATCTAATCTTTTCATTGTATCCGAATCACATTCAGATCAAGGTCCCACATTTAGACTAAGATTAGATTACTTCTGTATGAGATGAGTCACTAAAATTCAAATATGTTCCATCACTCTTTCAGAATGGAATCGTCATGGTTATACAATCGTTTATGATCACATCACCCTCAGGTATTCCCAATACCTATACATCCTACATACTGGAAGACCCGAATTATACCGAAGTTTTAGATCTCTTTTGGATTGTCTCCTTCAGTGTTTTATCATTAAGTTTTTCATTCGATAATTGGGAGTTGGTATTGATTATATACTTTCCAAAAGCATATATCATACCTAGGTCTTGATCATATACTTTCCAAAAAAGTATATATCAAACCTACAAATTCAGTCAAACTTCCAAAGCGAGACGACCATGCATGGAATTTGATTCTTTCCAATATCGCATGTGTGAGCTCATGTATTCCGGTTTAGTAATGAACCTGTATCATCCCTTAGAGAGAACGTATTACTTATATGCCCTTGCATGCACACCAGCGCACCGGTGTATAGACCCTGGTTAGGACATCAACCTATTGGTCTGCCAATTGTACATACTCAGACATATAGTAACACAATTGTCTCCGGTCATAGGATGCGTGCCTATATCGTGACAGCATACGACATAGGACTTTGGTTACATTGATCTCATTAAGTAAACTCTTTGACCTAACTAATCTGACACCCCAGAATCTCTATTCCTATGCTGAGGACCTGCTTTAGGTGGTCGGTCAGATATCAGCCTTTAGAGAAAAGATATCCATCTCCTTCTTAGGCTGGAGATCCTCTGTTAACAATCATTTGACGGTGCTTGATGAGTCCTCCATCTAACTCATTAAATATTCATCCAAGCACCAGCCTCTATGATTCAATAATCGAATCAACAACTATATGATCATCAAGATGGCCATGGTACATAACCCTAATTGTACTAAGGAACCTATTATGCAAATTAGTTATTCTTCATATCATATCAGGGAATGAAAGTCGCAATAACATTTATTGCATAATGGCTCGTCGTGGGCTCGCATGTCCAACAATCTCACACTAGACTAAAGAGACATTAATGGGCTAATCATTTAAACCTGCATTCATATGACAATCATAGGATATTTACAAAAATAGATAGGTAAGACGATCAGTCACTCTGTTCCCAAGAGACTATGCCAAGTCCTTTTACAGCACTTGCATATCCCTTATTAACAGTGCTTGCATCTAATGCGAATGTTGCATCTTATGCAACTATACTCAATATTGTTAGTTATAGTGTATTTGACACTACAGCTCAATAATTATTATAACCCGTATTTCCATAATCCATATCAGAATACGCTTATTCCCGGAGATCTCTATCTCCTAAGGTCTCTGCAGTTAAGACCTTTTAGATCACTATCTATAACGTCTAAATTACTTGAAGATAAGACTTAGAGATCACTATCTCAAAAGTCTTGTCATCTATAAAGATATTGTTATTACTGCAATCAAGTGTTTCATCTCCATAGTAGGACTAGTAGTTTACTACTCCCACTGCATGGCAAACATCTGACTTTTGTACACATCTGGAATACACTCGGCTTCTCGTAATGGATGCGCAAGGGCAAGCAGTTCTAGCATTCACTTCCTCAACTCCTTAAGGTGCTACCCCTTTAGATAGGTCAGTACCATATCTTAAGGTATGAAAGCCTTTCTTGAAATTTTCCAGAAAATGGAATATGTCCAAGGTGTACCACTAATGTGACAGTCCCAATACCCTCTTTTCTATGCTTCTAAACACCTTCAGAACTAAGATACAAGAGGTATCCATGCGATCAAATCTCAATGTATGGAATAACCAGTCAATAAAACACTTATTACTATCCTTATATCATTCTAAATGATCAGGATATCATCTACATTTATCATGAACACATTGGCACTCCCACTAAGCTTCATATGGTTCATCAAGATTCTATCCGAAATCATAACATTTATAATCCCATCAAATCTTTATGTTACAACTACAAGAATCTTATTCTATTCCATAGATGGAGTTATTCAGCTTGCAATTGCTTTCCTCAACATGAAGGCATGGGGCTACTTCATATGAATATCCTCAAAGAGGTATTCATAGAGGAATGCAATCTTGACTCACATCTTGAAGATGGCATAGTCAAATTGTGTAGCTATAGACAACAATAATCCAATGGGTTTAAGCATGGTCACTAGAGAGAAAGTCTCATCGCAAGAGATATCTTCTCTTCAGTGAGTATCTTGAGGATACGAGCCGTGCTTTGAAGGTCTCTACCTTTTCTTCAGGTTCCCTCTTTCTCTTGAAGATCCATTTACACCTTAACGGGTCTTACCCTCATAGGTGGATCCTCGAGGGTCCATATACAATACATGTATATGAAGTCTACTCTAGACTTTATTGCTAACATCCATCTTTCCATGTCATGATCTTCAGAAGCTTCATCACATGAAAGAAGATCATTGTCAGATTTTGAAGGATATGATAATAATCCTCAAGCACATCACAGAAGCGTGTGCATCGTATCGTATACGATGAAGAACAACTAGTCGAACTAGTTGTTCTATGCAGCAGAATTTTAGAAAAATTTCATGTGATGAAACCACATGATCCAAGAACAATTCTCAGATCGTTTCATCTAAGCCACATCAAGTATGTAGGAATACCTCTTGAAGCATGGTTGATTGAGTTTCTACGAAAAGAGACCTCCTGTCTCAAGTCCAATATTCAGAGATGACGCTTGCGAGCGTGGGGATGAACCGTGTGATCCTCGCAATCAGAGTTATTGAATACAAGCATGGAACTCCTGATCTCATCGAACGAGATCAAACTCCTTCTTCGCGAGCAAAGCACACCAAAGAAGAGGGAGAATCGAGAGTCGTCGAGGAGGTGTCACAACGGCGAGTCGACGAGGGAAATGCCTTCTTCTTCTCTTGGAGTGGACGGCCACCAATATGAGAGAAGAAGAGGGAGGACGAGTGGAATGAGAGAGAGAACTTATAATTCTTGTTCTTGTTGTAACCCTAGAGAGAATGGAGTGCCTCTCTTTATATAGGGTTTGGGAGTCCAATGGATCTCAATCCGTGGGACATACAAAATCAATGGATGAGATTGATTTGTGTTTCATTCAAAGGTCAAGATTGTTGTTGGTAAAAAACACAACAACTAATTTAATTTAGATTAAATATATTTGATAAATCAAATATTATTCAATCATAAATCAAATCACCAGTATTGGAGATAATGGAGATGAAATCTCCATATTCCATATGGAATCATGGACGACTACCAATTCCATATTGGAATGGCTAGACGTCCACACATTCCTAATTGGAATGTGAGATTTTCCAATGAAATCCAAGATTTCATGGATTTCTCATATCTCCAATTACAACAACAATTGTTGTAAAATATTCTACAAAAATAATTCACAATTATTTTGAGAATATTGCAATCTTGCCATTGGAAGTTTGTGAATCAAATTCACAACCCAAAACAAAAGGTAATTTACATTTTCAATTAATTATATAATGTGAATCCAATTCACACTAATAATTAATCAACAAATATAAATCACAATAAGCTCTCTATAATATATCATAAATCATATTTATAACATATTATGAATAATTGGATATTGCTATCCATATTATTCTCATCCATAATAATTAAATATCATTTGATTATATTGGGTCATCATTCACATACATTCATTAATGTGAATCATATTCACATTATTCAAGATAATTAAATCACATTTAATTATCCATTTCTCAATGCTTAGATATAATTGAACTATGGAATTATTCTTGAACCCTTTCAAGAATAATGTGCTTTCTCTGCAGATACTTGGAGATAAGGACATGAGGATTGTATTGTTCCACGTATAGTTACTTGGATGTTGAGATCTCATCGCAAATCCAGATCTCACGGACCTCTCATATATGCTTCATTAAATCAAGATCGCAAATCTAATCTTCTCATTGCATCTGAATCTCATTCAGATCAATGTCCAACACTTGGGTCAAGATCAAATTACTTCTCTAATGAGAGGAGTCACTAAAATACAAACCTATTTCATCACTCCCTCGAAATGGAAGTATCATAGTCATACAATCGTTTATGATCAAATCACGCTCAGGTATTACTAACACATGTACATCCTACATACTGAAAGACCTATGATCAACCTGGGTTTTGATCACCAAGTTTCTCAGTCTTGGTCATTGGGAATCGGTATAGATTATATGCTTTCCCAAAGCATATATCATACCTTCAAAATCATGTCATGCTTCCAAAGCACGATGACCATGCATGGAATTTGATCGATCCGAATACCTCATGAGTGAGCTCATGTATTCCAGTTCACAAGTGAACCTGTATGATCCCTTTGAGAGATCGTATTACTCATATGTCCTTACATGCACACCACCTCGCCGGTGTATAGACCTTGGTTAGGTCATCAACCTGTTGGTCTACCAAATGTACACACTCAGACATATAGTAACACATCTGTCTCTAGTCAGAGGATGTGTACCTATGCTATGACAGCATTCAACATAGGACTTAGGTTATCTCGATCTCGTTAAGTCAACCCTTTAACCTAACTAATCTGACACCTCCGAATCACTATTCCCATGCAGAGGACATGCATCAAGAGGTCGGTCAAATACCAACCTTTATGAGAAAGGATTGCCATCTCCTACTCAGGTTGGATGTCATCTCTTAATAGTCATTTGACGGTGCTTGATGAGTTCTCTATCTAACTCCTTAGATATTCATCTAAACACCAACCTCTATGATTCAATTAATGAATCAATAGCTGTATGATCATCGAGACGGCCATGGTACATAACCCTAATTGTATAGAGGGACCTTATAGTGCATTCATTCATTTAATCTCAGAAAGGGAGTGAAACAATCAATAACTTTTACTGATAAATTATATATATTACAATAACATTTATTGTAAGAATGGTTCGCCTCGGGGACACATGGCTAACAACCTCCCACTAGCCCTCAAAAACATTCAGAAACAATCTGTAAACCCATACTCATTACATGCTAGTCGAAAACCTTCTATGTCAGAGGTTTAGTAAGAGGATCAGCAACATTGTCTGCAGAGGCCACCTTTATCATGATAACATCACCACGCTTTTGAATCTTCCAAATAATGTGGTATTTCCTTTCCACTTGCTTGCTCTTTTGATACCATCTGGGTTCCTTCGCCTGGACAATGGCTCCCGTGTTATTGCAGAGTAACGGGATGGGAGTATCAGAGGAAACTATGCCAAGCTCCAAGATGAACTTACGCAACCACACCGCCTCCTTTGTTGCATCCGAAGCAACAATATATTCGGCTTCTATTGTTGAATAACGGGATGGGGCATCCAACCATGGCCTTCTTTTCGTCAACACTTTGAGGAGCCATTCCTTTAGACAGATCGATAACATGTCTTAAGGGAAGGAATCCTTTCTTGGAACTATCCATACAGAATCATTCAAGAATCTTATTAATGTACCCATGTTGTGATAATCCCAATATCCTATTTTCTCGGTTTCTGAACAACTTCAGACCTAAGATGTGAGAGGCTTCTCCAAGATCTTTCATCTCAAAGATATGAGATAGCCAAATCTTCACACTAATCATCATTCCTGTATCATTCTCAATGATAAGGATATCATCTACGTAAAGAATGATGAACGCAATGGCGCTCCCACTAAGCTTCTTGTACACACAAGGTTCATCAGGATTCTGCACAAAATCATAACTCTTTATGGTTTCATCAAATCTGATGTTCTAGCTACGAGAAGCATGTTTGAGCCCATAGATATATTTCTTCAGCTTGCATACTTTGCCATCCTCAACTATGAACCCCCGGGGCTGCTCCATATAGATATCCTCCCCAAGGTATCCATTGAGGAAAGCCGTGTTGACGTCCATCTGCCAGATGTCGTAGTCAAGATATGCAGCTATAGCTAACAGTGTCTTGATGGACTTAAGCATAGCCACATAAGAGAACATCTCATCATAGTTGATGCCTTCTCTTTGTGTGTAGCTCTTGGTTACGTGTCGTGCTTTGAAAGTACTTACTTTCCCATCAGGTCCCCTTTTTCTCTTGAAGATCCATTTACAACCAATGGGTTTACCCCTTTAGGTGGATCCTCTAGGGTCCACATGAAGGATATGGTGAGATTCTTAAGCGCATTACGGAAGCGTGAGGATCGCATCGTATGCGATCGGGAGCGACTAGTCGCACTAGTTGCTCGATGCAGTGGAAATTAAAAATTTTTCATGTGACAAAACCACATGATCCAAGAACACTTCTCGGATCGTTTTGTCTAAACCACAAACAAGTAATAATTTTACCTCTTGAAGTGTGGTTGCGATCGAGTCTCTAAACGAAGAGACCTCCTGTCTTAAGTCCGATCTGACGGAGGAGACGCTTGCGAGCGTGTTGATGAAACACGTGCTTCTCGCAATCCATCTTAATGATCCAAGCGGCAGATTTCCTGATCTCGACACACGAGATCCGACGTCTTCTTCACGAGCGAGGCTCACCGAAGGAGACGGAGATCCATGAGCAAACGATCGGGCAACATAACGATGAGAGAGATCCTTATGTTCTCATTGTGTAAAGAAGAGGAATGGGGTGCCTCTCCTTTTATAGTATTTTGGGATCCATGGATCTCAATCCATGGGCAACACAAATCCAATGGCTCTCATTGATTTGTGCTTCTTTTAACGGCTAAGATTTGCGTTGGTAAAAACCAACAACAACTAATTTAATTTAGATTAAATGTATATTGATAAATCAATATAAATCAATACCAAATTAAATCAATCAAGCATGGAGATTATGGAATGAAGACTGCCTCCTTCCATAATATTGGATTTGGTGGCAATCTCATGCAATCTCATGAGATTACATTATTCCATGGAAATCTCCAAGATTTACAACAACACTTGTTGTAAATTATTCTACAAAAATAATTCATAAATATTTTGTGAATATTGAAATCTTGCCATTGGAAAATTGTGAATCGCATTCACAATCTAAAATAAAATGTGAATTACATTTTCAATTAATTGTTCAATGTGAATCCAATTCACATCAATATTTAATCAACAAATGTAAATTACAAATAGCTCTCTCTTATATATTATAAATCATATTTATAATATATATGACTGATATGGATATTGCTATCCGCATTATTCATATTCATGATAATTAAATCACATTTAATCATCTTGGATCTCTATTCTCGTGTGCCCAAATAATATGAATCGCATTCACATTATTCACATCTTTGATAATTAAATCACATTTAATTATCTTAGATAACTCTCCTTATAACATGAATCAAATTCATATTATTCATGATAATTAAATCACATTTAATTATCATTTTTCTCAATGCTCGGATACACATATCAACAATGAAATTATCCTGAACTCTTTCATGGATAATGCGCTTTCTCCGTGGATACTTGGAGATAAGGACAGGGTGATTGAATTGTTCCATGTATAGTGACTTGGATATTGAGATCACATCTCAAATCCAGATCGCAGGCCTCCCATAGATGCTTGATGACATCAAGACCACAAATCTAATCTTTTCATTGCATCTAAATCACATTCAGATCAATGTCCAACATTTGGACCAAGATCAGATTACTTCTCTACTGAGAGGAGTCACTAAAATCCAGACCCGTTTCATCACTCCCTAGGAATGGAAGCATCATGGTTATAGAATCATTTATGATCACATCACCCTCAGGTATTCCCAATAGCTGTACATCCTGCATACTTGAAGACTCAGAATAAACCCGAAGTATTAGATCAACTTTATATTGTCTACTTCAAGGTTTTTATCAGTAAGTTTCTCATTCGATCATTGGGAGTTGGTATCAATCATATACTTTCCAAAAGCATATATCATACTTAAGTCTTGATCATATACTTTCCAAAAGTATATATCAAACCTATAAATTCAGTCAAGCTTCCAAAGCGATACGACCGTGCACGGAATTTGATTCTTCCCAATATCTCATGAGTGAGCTCATGCCTTCCGGTTTAGTAGATGAACCTGTATGATCCCTTTAAGAGATCGTATTACTCATATGCCCTTATATGCACACCAGCGTGTCGGTATATAGACCTTGGTTAGGTCATCAACCTATTGGTCTGCCAAATGTACATACTCAGACATATAGTAACACATCTGTCTCCGATCAGATGATGCGTGCATGTATCGTGACAGCATACGATATAGGACTTTAGTTATCTCAATCTCATTAAGTCAACTCTTTGACCTAACTAATCTGACACCTCTAAATCTCTATTCCTATGCAAAGGACCTACATCAAGAGGTCAGTCAGATATCAGCCTAATTGAGAAAGGATTGCCATCTCCTACTCAGGCTGGAGATCATCTCTTAACAATCATTTGACGGTGCTTGATGAGTCATCAATCTAACTCATTAGATTTTCATCCAAGCACCAGCCTCTATGATTCAATAATTAAATCAACAGCTATATGATCATTAAGATGGCCATACTACATAACCCTAATTGTACTAAGCGACCTATTATGCAAATTAGTTATTCTTCATTTCAGATCAGGGAATGAAATTTGCAATAACATTAATTGCATAATGGCTCGCCATGGGTTCGCATGTCCAACAGAGTTATCACTTGAGGAACTAGGACTAGAAATTTGAGTTTAGACCGATCTAATGATGCTTGAGGATGGGATAAAGTTAATGAAGGCTTCAAGAAACCTGAGTGCCAATGAAACCCTATCCAGTATGTGAATATGTTCACGTACTATCGTTTGATATCTACATATATACCTGGGTGTGATGAAACTAAATAATTGTTAATCAATGTATATCAACGTTTGGTAAAAGCAGTGGAGCTAGTCAAAAAGAAAAGAAAAGAAAAGAAAGAAATTCAAAGAAAAGCTCTATCATTACAAGTCAAATTCAAAAGAGCTTCCACCCAAAGGTGAGCGCTCCTAAATATTTTCAAAGTGTCCACTTGGATCAAATGTTGTTTGGACCAAGGAGTCGAGCTAGCACCATAAAAAGTCTCTGCATCGTATAGTGATACAGGTCTGGGTATCGAAGGTAAGTTAGATACTAAAAAAAGACACACCCCGGTGTACTCCCAGAAAAACAAGTGCAGATGACTCCAAATTCTCTTGACGAACACATTGATCAACAAAAATAAAAAATATATTTGTTTTGAGTAATAAGGCACTCAAGAGGCTCCTTGTTCCAATGTGAGGGAGAGAAAAATATACACAATCATATGCCCTCCTTCATCTGGTCGTCCATCTACACTTTCAAGTCTGACAAACTAATGAGACAGTTCACTGAAGCAAGAATAGACTTATTCCCAAGTGTTGTGGATTAGGTTTAGATGAGAGTCTCTCAGACTGGAACAATGGGTAATGTCTCGACTTGACTCTCATGAATAGGGTACACTAAAAATCGTATCCTTATATTATATGTACAAACAAAGAGTCTGATAAATAGAAGTGTTGGATTCCTTTTGATTAAAGAATGGTTTCACCTAGAATTTTAGATCACTCAAATTAAGGGTCTTCGATGAATTGAGCCATGAAAATTCACATGCATAGTCAGGGATGTATTCAACTAAGTCATTCATTCATTGGTGCCCGGCGACGAGCATGGTTTAAGTATAGGGGTATAATGAATCTCGTATCCAACATGTTTTGGTCAATTAGGATATGTTCCCCAAAATCCATATGCATTTAATAACTAATAGAGCATCATTAGCATTCATACATGTGCAAATAATATTTGCATTTCATCACGCATAATTGCATTAAAAATTCCAAGTGTAAATTAGTCCAAAAAGCAGCTAACTTCCACAGTTTTTAATTAGGTCATCCTAACTCTGATTGAACTAAAACCACATCTATTATGTAGATATCACTAACAAGAATAAATAAAAAATACAAAAAAAGTTACTAATTCAAATAAGTGTCAAATAATCTCAAAGTCTAATTTCACATCTGACAGACTAAAACATGCATATATCCCTCATACAATATATGATTTTGGCTGCTTACTTTTAAAATACTCCATTTTCAAATATCTTCAAAACAAGATCAATTTCATACAATTCGGAGCTCATATGTGAAAGTTGGGGTTTGGACATCTTTTGCGCATTTTAACTCTGTGCTATTTTTGACCTGAGTTTTTAAGTACATAATTAATTGTTTTAATTTTATTCCTTCTTTATTTATGATCTTTGATGAAAGTTTTATTAAAAGACATAAAAATCCAAATCTAGATTACGACTAAAATCAAAGGAACTGACTGTGTCTGAGTGTCCTCTGCGAGTCTATACAAAAATCTCACTGCTATTTATTTCCCTATTTTCTTACATATTGAAAATTCAAAATATATATATTAGTGTATAATTAATTTTCTTGTATTTTATCATATTTTTTATTTTTATCCTCTTTTAAAATCACCAAAAAATACAAAACCCCAAAAATTCAGTTTTCTATACACATGAAGAACCACTAAAAATACCACTTTGTACAAATGACCTCTTTTGCTCCTAGCTCCTTCATAAAAGTTGTAGATCTCGTCGAGGCGAATAACTTTTATGAAGAAAATTTTTCGATCTGAGATCTTCTTCTATTTCTTTTCTATTTTTATTCTTCTTTTATTTTTGAAATTTGTTTGGGGTAACACGTGGTAGCCCCTGAGCATGCCATGTGGCACCCCACTCTCTCTCTCCAACCGCCTTCTAGTCACGTGCATCGCATGTGGCTGAACTTATCCCCAGGTCACATGCGAGCACGTGACCCGCACCCTCTCATTCCTCTTCGCACCTTCCCTTTCGCATGTAACCGTCATCACCGCCATTGCTCTCGAAACCGCCGCCCTGGCCATCACTCCTCCCCCTCCCCTCGCATGTAACTGCCGACCCCAACCATCACTCCACCCCTCTCTGTTACGCTCTTGGCCTCATGTAAAACCCAACCATCTCTAGCCTTCGTCGATATCTGCCATCTTCTTCAAGTGAGGAAGAAAGACACCACATAGGGTGGTGACATCACCCCATCTTCTGGTCGGCGATCGTCCACATGCAATCGTGATCCAAGGTGCGCACTCCGTGCCCCTCGCCGTTGCTCAGTCTCGTAGACAGCTAAGCACCTCTCTTCTTTAGATGGAGAGGGGTTAAGCCAAGAACGAAAGTAAGCTCCAACTCCTTCAATCCCAGACTGAATCCTTCGTCCTTCTCCTTAATATGTTGCATCACCATGTATAACCCTCTTCTCTTATCTCTTCACTCATCACCGTTTATCCTATTCATATTCACCCCTTCATATCCAATCTTCCCTATCCGAACCACCGGCCTTACAAAGGTCGCATCCCCATCTCCTTTCATCTTAGTCACTTCATCGACCATGCTCGATAGCCAGCTATTACCTCTGAACACCTTCGCCGGACTCGCTAAGGCCAGAGCCCAAGATCCAGATCCCCGCTTCCTTAGTTTCCCTTGGTTCTCTCTAACACTGCATGATAACTCTACTTAGAAGTTGCAGGTACCGTACAATAAAGAACATCGTTGATCCAGGCCGTGCATATGCGCCCCATTTGGAGCCATTGAGATGCTCTCCAGATAGCATCTCACTCGCTGATGCCCACCATACTCACAACCATTCGATCAAACTTCCTCGGTCACTCCAATTCTGATATAAGCCTTGGGACCAAGCCTTCGATCCTCAAGCATCATCGAAGCACCAGAAAGAGCCATGTGTACGCTTGATTCTCAAGCCTCTTCCTTGGGTCTGCACCTCATCCTTCATACACGAGCCTCTACTTCAAACCTCCCAGCACGCGCAATGCTCGTGTGGGACGGGTGAAAATTATAAACACCCCCTCTAGCTCCAGCAAATCATAAAGAAGTCCTCCGGTCCTACCGTCATCATCACGTGTCACGTACATGATCTTGGGAAGTTACGCACAGGTACTCCAGTGTTTGCTTAATTGCAGAAATACCCCCGTTAGGGGCAAATTACACAAAAGACCCAGTCAATTCTTGAAATTTGTAGATAAGCCCCCAAGGATCTATTTGAAGAAAACTTTAATTTTATTTACATTTTAGTCCTTGAAACTTAATTTTAGCATAATTTTTTATTTGAACTCTGTTTTTAGCATATAGTATGTCATTTTGAAGCTCTCTCTGTGCTCTCTCATTTTTGCATAACTTATGGAGTAAGCTGAAGACATTTATTGATGTTCATTATTCAAGGATCATTTTGATTTATGTAGGCTAATAATTAACATATTTATTCCTTATTCCATTATAAAATGAATGGTTTATTTTGCAGGGATTTGATTGAGGATTTCAATTGGATGAATCCTAATCTAATTGTTGTAAATCAATTTTTGAGGATTTAATCTTTGCAGGAGATAAATTGATGAAGAATTCATTCAAATTCTCTATTAACTTGTCGGATTAAAGACTAATTTTTAGGAGCAAATTACTGGGAATTCTGATAAGGTTGTTCATTGATCAACCTCCTTGCAACTTGAATTTGATTAAAAATTCATCTTGTGAATTTCATTTTGATCTGTGATAGTTTTTAAGGATTAAGTGATCAATTTATTTGAGGATTAAATCTTATAATTCATAGATCCAGTGCTTCATTCTCTTTGTTTATTTCTTTGCATCCCATTTTCATCATCATATTTTCTATTTAATTTTTTGACACAACAACTAACTTAGCAATTAACTAATTATTTTAATTAATTTAAAACTACGCAACTAAGAATCATCGTTCCTTGTGTTCGGCCTTGGTAGACTTGCCAAAACAAATTCTGCACAACATTCGAAGTGTGATTTTTTACGAACCAAATTTGCCTCCTGTACTACAACAATTCTCGATTATTAAAGAGGCAGATGTCATGTTCATCAATGTGCTTTGTTCAGGAGTTTCATCATACTCCACAAAGTTTGGTCCTTCAGTTGTCATTCTTATTATCAATTCATCCTTATATAATAAAAACTCATTTGATGTTACATCAATGCTTATGATGAAGGAAAAGGGGAAATCCTCAAGCGCATCATGGAAGCATGGTGATCATATCACATACGATCATGAGCGACTAGTCGCACTAGTTGCTTAGTGCAACGAAATTTTAATTTTTCTTAAAAGGATGAAACCACATGATCCAACAACATTTCTCAGATCATTTCATCTAACCACAACAATGATATAGGAATACCTCTTGAAGCATGGTTGCCATGTAGCCTCTAAAGGAATAGACCTCATGTCTCAAGTCTGATCCGTCGGAGGAGACGCTTGCGAGCACGGGGATGCATAGCATGCTTCTCGCAATCCAATTTGATGTCCCAAGCAATGGATCTCCTGATCTCATCTCACGAGATCGAATGCCTTCTTCATGTGTACCACGCACCAAAGAAGACAGAGAGCCAATAGTGGTCGAGACGGAGCACAATGGCAAGGCGACGACGAAAAAGATTTCTCTCTATAAGAGTGAACGACCACTCAAGATGAGAGGGAGAGAGGGTATGAGTGATAATGATAGAGAGAGAGAGACTTCGTGTCATTTCATGTAACTTGAAGAGCAAGGATTGCCTCTTCTTATATAGGGTTTTGGGAGTCCATGGATCCCAATCCATGGGTAACACAAAATCAACGGATAAGATTGATTTGTGTTTCTTTCAATGGCTAAAATGTTGTTGTAAAGACACAACAACAAATGATTTAATTTAAATTATTTTTCCTTGATAAATCAACAAAATTAATTTCAAATTAAATCATCTTTGACTAGAAATAGATAATGAAGAGACTAAACCAATCCCCTAAAAAAGAAGGGACGGTTACTCTTCTCCTCATGGAGAGTTGTAGCCATCCACTTCTCTTGGGTGGACTTGGTCTTTCTCTTCAAATTATCATGAGATCTCATTATCTCATGATATATCATGATCTCTTGTCGGTAATATTTTCACTACAAAATAATTTCAAATTATCTTATAGAAAATATCAACCATGCCATTGAAATTATATGAATCTCATTCACAACCCAAATTAAAATGTAATTATATTTTAATTAATTCTTTAATGTGAATGCAATCCACATTAAAAAGTAATCAAAAAATAAAAATTACAAAAGTCTCTCTCTGATACGTTATAGATCTCATTTACAATATACCTGGATAATTGGATAGTACTATCCACATTATCCACATCCATAATAATTAAATCTTATTTAATTACATTGAATAATCATTCTCAAGCATTCAAATAATGTGAATCGAATTAACATTATTTATGATAATTAAATCACATTTAGTTATCCATTTCTCATTTCTTAGAAATAATTCAACTTTGGAATTATTCTTGAACTCTTTCAAGAATAATGCGCTTTCTCCACAGATGCTTGGAGATAAGGACAGGGTGATTGTATTGTACTACCTATAATGAATTGGATATTGAGATCACATCTCAAAACCAGATCCCATGGACCCCTCACAGATGCTTGATTTAATGAAGGCCGTAAATCTAATCTTCTCATTGCATCTGAATCTCATTCAGATCAATGTCCAACATTTGGATCAAGATTAGATTACTTATCAACTGAGAGGGGTCATAAAATCCTGACATGTTTCATCACTCCCTCGGAATGAAAGCGTCAAGGTTATACAATCGTTTAAGATCGCATCACCCTCAGGTACTCCCAATACATGTACATCCTACATACTGGAAGACCTATGATCATCCCGAAGATATGCATCAACTTTACATTGTCGTCTTCAGGGTTTGATCATCAAGTTTCTCATTCTTGGTTAATGGGATTTGGTATCGATCATATGCTCTCCAAAAGCATATATCATACCTAACGGTTCGCAAACTCGGCCTCGTAATAAGTTTTTTTAGTGCGTTGTAGCTGGCCAAATTGGATGCGTGAAAAACCACTTCAATTAATGCTCAATTAAATGCGAGTGGCAGATTTTTATTTTACTTGGGCAAGCCCAAGGTCGAACTTAGGGAGGCAGCTTTCTCCTTAGGTTAGTTTTCAGTTAATTCGGAGGTCTGATTTTCAGAAGAATTTTTTTGGTCTTTTTAAATTTTTTATGCAATTTAAAAGGACAACAATGCGATTTTAGGTTAAATTTGAAAGATTGTCAAATTAAGTCAAAAAATTATTAAACTTGGCGAGAAGATGAAATGCAATGAAATTAAGCTACTTTAATTTTTTTGGAATTTTTCGACTCTAAATGAATTTACTGAAGGATATGGAATTATCCTCAAGCGCATCACGGAAGCGTGATTGTCGTATCGGATACGACGAAGAACGACTAGTCGCACTAGTTGTTCGGTGCAGCGGAATTTAAAATTTTTATTCGATGAAACCACATGATCCGAGAACCATTCTTAGATCGTTTCATCTATAACCACAACAAGTATAATGCAATACCTCTTGAAGCGTGGTTGATCGAGTCTCTAAGAGAAGAGACCTCCTGTCTCAAGTCCGATCGTCTGTGAGACCGCTTGCGAGCGCGGGGATGAACCGCGTTGTCCTCGCAATCCAAGAAGATGATCCAAGCATGGTTGCTCCTGATCTCATCACACGAGATCGTACGTCTCCTTCGTGAGTGCAGCACTCCAAGAAGACGGAGAACCGAAGAACGTCGAAGCGGCGGCCCGGTGGCGAAGGCGACGACAATTCTCTCCTCTAGGGTTTGGTGGTCAGCCACCAATGAGAGGGAGAGAGGGTAGACATGTACCAAGAAAGAGAAAGAGAGAGAGCTCCAATATTCATGTGTAAAGAGAGAGCATGGTATGCCTCTCTATTTATAGGGTTTTGGGATCCATGGATCTCAATCCATGGGACACATAAAATCAATGGGTGAGATTGATTTATGTTAATCGAATGGTCAAGATTGTTGTTGGTAAAACCAACACATTTAGGTTAAAATATATTTGAAAAAATCAAATATAAATTAGTCCTAAATCAAATCAACAAATAAGGACAGAAGATACATGGAGATTCCATCTCCATATACCATCCATGTGGACGGCCTCCCCTTTGCTATTTGGAATAGGGTGCCGCCCACTTATTTCCATGGGGAGAGCAATCTCATGAATTTCATGAGATTGCATATCTCCATGGAAATATCTCTTTATTTATTTGTTGGGTTATTATTCTTCAAAAATAATTCACAATTATATTTGAGAATATTGCAATCTTGCCATTGAAAAATTGTGAATCATATTCACAACCTAAACAATTTACATTGTCAATTAATTACACAATGTGTATCCAATACACACAATAATTAATCAACACATATAAATTATAATTAGCTCTCTCTAATACATTATAAATCGCATTTATTATATATTATGAAATAATTGGATATTTCTATCCACATTATTTGTATCCACATTAATTAAAATCACATTTAATTAAATTGGATAATTTCTTCACACATCAATATGATTAAATCACATTTAATCATCATCTCTTCATTGCTTACATCTTATGGAATTATTCCTGAACCCTTCAAGAATAATGCAATCTCTCCGCAGATACTTGGAGATAAGGACAGGGTGATTGTATTGTTCCACGTATAGTGACATGGATATTGAGATCATATCTCAAATCCAGATCGCGGGCCTCCCATAGATGCTTGATTAAATCAAGACGTAAATCTAATCTTCTCATTGTATCTGAATCACATTCAGATCAATGTCCAACACTTGGACCAAGATCAGATCACTTCTCTACCTGAGATGAGTCACTAAAATCCAGACCCGTTTCATCACTCCCTAGGAATGGAATGGTCATGGTTATACAATCGTTTATGATCAAATCACCCTCAGGTGTTCCCAATACGTGTACATCCTGCATACTGGAAGACTCAGATTAAACCCGAAGTATTGGATCAACTTTATACTGTCTACTTCATGGTTTTATCAGTAAGTCTCTCATTCGATCATTGGGAGTTGGTATCGATCATATACTTTCCAAAAGCATATATCATACCTAGGTCTTGATCATATACTTTCCAAAAGTATATATCAAACCTACAAATTCAGTCAAGCTTCCAAAGTGAGACGACCATGCGCATGGAATTTGATTCTTCCCAATATCTCATGAGTGAGCTCATGTCTTCCGGTTCAGTAACTGAACATGTATGATCCCTTTGAGAGATCGTATTACTCATATGCCCTTATGTGCACACCAGCGTGCCGGTGTATAGACCTTGATTAGGTCATCAACCTATTGGTCTGCCAACTGTACACACTCAGACATATAGTAACACATCTGTCTCCGGTCAGAGGATGCGTGCCTATATCATGACAGCATACGATTTAGGACTTTGGTTATCTCGATCTCGTTAAGTCAACTCTTTGCCTAACAAATCTGACACCTCCGAATCTCTATTCCTATGCAGAGGACCTGCATCAAGAGGTCGGTCAGATATCAGCCTTCAGAGATAAGGATTGCCATCTCCTACTCAGGCTGGAATCATCTCTTAACAATCATTTCACGGTGCTTGATGAGTCCTCAATCTAACCCTTTAGATATTCATCCAAGCACCAGCCTCAATGATTCAATAGTTGAATCAACACTGTATGATTATTAAGATGGCCATGGTACATAACCCTAATTGTACTAAGGGACTTATTATGTAAATTATTCATTCTTCATTTCAGATCAGGGAATGATATATACAATAATATTTATTGCATAATGGCTTGCTGTGGGCTCGCATTTCCAACAATCTCCCACTAGCCCAAGAGCCATTAATGGGCTAATCATTTAAACCCGCACTCAAGTGACAATCATAGGCTATTTAGAAAATAGCTAGGTAAGTTAATCAGTCACTCTGTTCCTATGAGACTACGCCAAGTCCTTTTCCGGCACTTGCCTATCCCCAGTAACAGTGCTCGCATCTAATGCGAATCTTGCATCTTATGCATCAATACTCAATCTTGTTAAAAACTATAGTGTCCTTGACACTACGGCTTAACAATTATCATAACCAGTATTTCCATAATCCTTATCAGAATACCCTTTTTTTTGGAGATCACTATCTCTTAAGGTATCTACAGTTAAGAGTTTCTAGATCTTTATCTATAAAGTCTCAGGCTTTTGAAGATAAGACTTTGAGATCATTATCTCAAAAATCTTGTTATCTATGAAGATTTTGTTATTATTGCAACCAAGTGTTTTATTTCCATAGTAGGATTAGTAACAGTTTACAACTCCCACTGCATGGCAACCATCTGGCTTTTGTACACATCCAGTACACACCCGGCTTCTCAGAACTGATGCCCAAGGGCAAGTAGTTCTAGCATTCACTTCCTCAACTCTTTGAGATGTTATCCCATTAGATAGGTCAGTACCATATCTTAAGGGATAGAAGCCTTTCTTGGGAATTTCTATGAATAGAATATGTCCAAGGTATACTACAAATGTGACAGTCCAATTATCCTCTTCTCTTGGCTTCTGAACAACTTCAGAACTAAAATCTAAGAGGTATCTTTGAAATCATATTTCAAGATATGGAATAGCCAGTCTATAAAACACTTATTATAATTCTTATATCATTCTAAATGATTAGGACATTATCTACATTTACCATGATGAACACAAAGGCACTCCCACTAAGCTTCACATGGCTCATACAGATTCTATCTGAATTATAACACTTATAATTTCATCAAATCTTATGGTCCAACTTCAAGAAGCTTATTTGAGTCCTTAGATGGATTCCTTAGCTTGCACATCTTGCTTTCCTCAACCATGAAGCCCTGGGGCTACTTCATGTGAATATCCTCAGAGAGGTATTCGTAGAGGAATGCAATATTAACTTACATCTTGAAGATGCAATAGTTAAGTTGTGTAGCTAAGGTTAGCAATAATCTGACGATTTTAAGCATGGTTACCGAATATCAAGTCTCATCGCAAGCAATGTCTTCTCTTCCAGTGTGTAGCTCATGGCTACGGACCGTGCTTTGAAGATCTCTACCTTCTCATCAGGTTCCCTTTCTCTTGAAGATCCATTTACACCTTTACAGTTCTTACCCATATAGGTGGATCCACGAGGGTCCATATACAACACTTGCATATGAAGTCTACATTTGATTTTTATTGCTAACATCCATCTATCCATGCTATGATCTTCAGAAGCTTCATCACATGAAGTTCGATCATTGTCAGATTTCTCTAACACATGGAATCCATCCTCAAACTAATTTGAAGAGGTATTAGTGTTTCATCTTTAATTGTCCTTTTAGTTTCCAATTTCAGGAGCCTCATTATCTTCTCAAGATTAAATGAGTTCCTATACTTCATTTTATCTTGATTCTCAAGAGTCTCAACCTCTAAGAATCACATTCTCAGAGATGAGATACTTTAAGAATCTCAAGGTCATAAAGTAGGTATCCAATACCATCCTTTATTTTCCTAATGAAGCAGCACTCTCAAGAGCTAGATTCCAACATACATGGAACCTTCTTAAGGATATACATTGTAGTCTCTACTACACATATATATATGGAAACTAAGGGATAATTATGCTAAAATTCATCATTGATAAGATCATGTCACACATGATCCAACTGTATCTACCTATAACTCTATTGAGTTAAGGTCTGTTAGGAGGATTGAGATAGAAATGATATTCCTTTCTCCATAAGGTATATTATGAATTCATCTAATAGGCATTGATTACCTAGATTAGACCAAATTCATTTTATCTCCCTTCAAACTTTGGTTCTAAACCAAACTTGTGAAATCTTTGAACTTTTCAAAGGTTTCTAAGTGAAGAGAAGAAATCTCATATCATACATAATCATCAACAGATATCACATATCCATAATGTTTACTATGATACAGATGATCTGCATACATCAATATGTATGAGATCCTGAATACCTTGACATCTTACACCTTTCCCGAGGAAGGGTGTATTGGACATTTTTTCTTTGAATACAATATTCATAAGTATGTAAGTTTTGAAATTTTAGACATTCTAAAGTTTCATTTCTTACTAGTCTATCGATCAAATCAATAGACAAATGTCCAAGGCTTGATGCTAGATCATTGTCAAATGATCTTCATCCTCCTATTGATCTTAAGGTTTAATTTCAGTATTTAGAAATGTTAATGAACCATTCATTAAATTTCTAATTTAGTGGAGTCTACTAGATTATTAGATTACTATCTGAAATATATCCATCATAACTCTTTATGATAGTTCTATCTCAGAATTCATGTTTATTTCCAACATTTAGAAACAAACAATGAGTGTATTCTTATATCTAGGTCATAGAGACATTCTCTACGACTAAGGGCTCTCCCACTGAAATTAACAAGTCTATCAATCCAACAGAGATTGTTGCAACAATTGCATCAATATCCATGTGGATAACTATAAACCTTTTAAGATCTAATTTTCTAGTCTTCTAAAACATATGCAACCTATTGCAAATGTCATCAGAAGATTGAGATACAATTATTTGACTTTATCTTATCAAAAAGAAAGTCAATTTCAATGATTTATGTAGATTATTCTGATGCTCTATCCGAGTCCTTCTCTAAGGATTCTAGACAGACTTGATAGTCATACTATCAATACATCAACTTATTGCAGTTTTGACATTCATCCAACTCTTTGGATGTCATATGGAAGTCACAGAAGTCCAGTCAACTCTTTGACTTTCCTTCTTTCTTGGGTCCAACCCATGCTTCCACTGTGCTCCCTTTATCTATAAACAACCATTGCTTAAGACTAAGGATCTCTTATGTTAAATTCAAAAAGAATTCAATGTAAGAGCATTTCAACATTTATACATGCTTCATTAAATTCATACAATATGATATTATGAAGCTTCATGAATGACTAGAGTATAGAAAGTAGAATGATGACACCCATCATCTACATCCATCTAAACTCTTAAAACATAGGTTCAGGTAGGTACTCAAACAATTTGAATACATCATCTCTTATAGAGCCACCATTCTGCATGATGCAGTGAACCATCTCATTCTTGTTAAATGTCAAGAGCACATATGTATGCCAGAATATCTTCATTGATTTTATAAGGATTATTTGACAATTGCGATCATCATCGACATGTAATTCCAAAGTACATCCGATGAGAGATCAAGACTATAGAGACATACAAACCCTAACGTTGTAGTCCTATTATCTATTTAATTGTCATTCCTCAATATTATGAGGAAACTTGCACATTGCAACCACAAACATTATGTGTTCAATTGCAAGTACAATATCTAGATCATGAGTCCAATCCATGATATTTTACTGGTTATTATTGAGTATATAATTGAGTGGGTTTTAATGAAGGATTATCTGAAATAAGAAATTTGCATATATATATATATATATATATATATATATATATTTTACTTTGATTTATGATTTTTTTATCAAAGTTGTCTTGCCTTGTCAACATTGAAAGTTCATTCCCCTAATCACTTTCAATGTAAGAGATATACTTACCATTATATCTCAACGAGATCTGGGATCTCCTTCCTTATCTTTGTTACATCCCAATAATATGAGAATCTGCAACTTGGGATAAAAAGAAGCGGGAACACATTCCGCTTTGCAAGTCCAACTTGCATTTCCCAATTCGGTCTTTAACACCCGGGCCCACCACCCCTAAGGTGATGTTGACCCGTCGTTAATTGAATCAACCGTCAAGAGGAATAGTACTCCCTATACGCAATCCAATATCACCCCAATAATATGAGGATCTGATATTGGGGTCACTACGTATATGGCCTTACTTTTTCGAGAAGAAAAGAGCCCGATCCAGATGTGCTTGCATACAGGAGCTGTCACTTCGGACAGGCGTCTCCCACATACAATCCCTGGCGATGAAACCCTTCGCCTTGACGGGAGACCATGGATGTCACTTATGTGATCCTCCATATCATATTCAAATTCTAATTAATCATTATGAATCATATTCATTATGATTAATTCTTCCAAGGGAAATAACATCTCTATTCATAATAGAGTGTTCTAATTTTAATTAGATTACAATTAATCTAATCATATTAAATTAATGATCCAATTAATATCAACAAACATTTTATTGTTACTTGAATTATGGTATTATCTCAAATACGTATTATTTTGAATTTTAATAATTAGAAATACATCATGATTTCTTAAGCATTATACTAACCCTACCCACTGTCATGGCCAGTACCGACGAGAGTGGGACAGACCACATACGTTGCAACCCGCAACCCCAATGCTCTCTGACTAGACACCATATCCACCTCGGGAAAGGATAATGCAAAATAAATCATTTTGTACTTCATATGATGATCGATTCTTCAACTGAAATTATACCATATAATAATAATCAAAACAATTTTTGATTAACATTATAATGAGATTTGCTAAACAAATCCCAAGTCTATTCAAGCAACATGTTTGTTAGAATGTTGATCATGTAACCAATTAGTGATCTAGATCACATATAATCATATTATTTGTTAAGGTAATGTCATTTAAGGGAATAATTATCATCAAATATTTCACAAATATTTATGCACAATTATTCTAGGAAATTAAACAATTTAATTTCACTAATTTATTAAATGACAGTCACTATACAAGCATCAAGTTTGATGATTGTGTTCCAATTAAGATTTAGATCAAATCTAATCAATTAATTGGTTGAGGTCATGTCATTATGTAAATAATCAACTTCCAATATTTCAAAAATATTTTTTATGATTATTTCACGAAATTAACAATTAATTTCACTAATTGACAATCACTTGGTTCTAGATTAGGACTGTAATTTCAGCAGTGACCCTTACTTACTAAAAATTAGCATTTCTCAATCATATTAAATCCAAATTAGACAAAATCAGTTTTCATAGATTGCTAATTTGATTTAGGACAGAACCTAAGTGATGTTACACGCATTTCGAGGTAAGTCTAAACAGTAATTAACATTTTAATCACGTTCAGATTTACAGTTGCCGCAACAGTGCATACATGTTCATTAAAACAATCATATCTAGAGCATACAAAATCCGATTTACGTAAACTCAGATCCTATGGTTTCCTTATTTAATGGGGAACAAAAAACAAGTATTAAATTCGTGTTTAAACTATTTAAAAAGTGCCGAATTTATTTACTAAACAGACCTGCGAAATCAAATGCGATAAAAACTTTCGCGACCTTAACGAACCCAAGTCATCCTCGGTTTTTCGAATCATATTCGAAACCGTAGACCTAAGGCTCTGATACCACTTGAAGGATATAGAATTATCCTCAAGCGCATCACGGAAGCGTGATCGTCGTATCGGATACGACGAAGAACGACTAGTCGCACTAGTTGTTCGGTGCAGCAGAATTTAAAATTTTTATTCGATGAAACCACATGATCCGAGAACCATTCTCAGATCATTTCATCTATAACCACAACAAGTATAATGCAATACCTCTTGAAGCGTGGTTGATCGAGTTTCTAAGAGAAGAGACCTCATGTCTCATGTCCGATCGTCGGTGAGACCGCTTGTGAGCGCGGGGATGAACCGCGTTGTCCTCGCAATCCAAGAAGATGATCCAAGCATGGTTGCTCCTGATCTCGTCACATGAGATCGTACGTCTCCTTCGTGAGTGCAGCACTCCAAGAAGATGGAGAACCGAAGAACGTCGAAGCGGCGGCGCGGTGGCGAAGGCGACGACAATTCTTCCTCTAGGGTTTGGTGGTCAGCCACCAATTAGAGGGAGAGAGGGTAGAAGTGTACCAAGAAATATAAAGAGAGAGAGCTCCAATATTCATGTGTAAAGAGAGAGCATGGTATGCCTCTCTATTTATAGGGTTTTGGGATCCATGGATCTCAATCCATGTGACACATAAAATCAATGGGTGAGGATTGATTTATGTCAATCCAATGGTCAAGATTGTTGTTGGTAAAACCAACACATTTAGGTTAAAATATATTTGACAAAATAAAATATAAATTAGTCCTAAATCAAATCAACAAATAAGGAGAGAAGATACATGGATATTCCATCTCCATATACCTTCATGTGGATGGCCTCCCCTTTCCTATTTGGAATAGGGTGCCGCCCACTTATTTCCATGGGGAGAGCAATCTCATGAATTTCATGAGATTGCATATCTCCATGGAAATATCTCTTTATTTATTTGTTGGGTAATTATTATTCAAAAATAATTCACAATTATATTTGAGAATATTGCATCTTGCGATTGAAAAAATTGTGAATCACATTCACAACCTAAAACAATAAACAACTTACATTGTCAATTAATTACACAATGTGTATCCAATACACACAATAATTAATCAACACATATAAATTATAATTAGCTCTCTCAAATACACTATAAATCGCATTTATAATATATTATGAATAATTGGATATTTCTATCCACATTATTCTTATCCACATTAATTAAATCACATTTAATTAAATTGGATAATTTCTTCACACATCAATATGATTAAATCACATTTAATCATCATCTCTTCATTGCTTACATCTTATGGAATTATTCTTGAACCTTCAAGAATAATGCAATCTCTCCGCAGATACTTGGAGATAAGGACAGGGCGATTGTATTGTTCCACGTATAGTGACAAGGATATTGAGATCATATCTCAAATCCAGATCGCGGGCCTCCCATAGATGCTTGATTAAATCAAGACCGTAAATCTAATCTTCTCATTGTATTTGAATCACATTCACATCAATGTCCAACACTTGGACCAAGATCAGTCACTTCTCTACTGAGAGGAGTCACTAAAATCCAGACCCGTTTCATCACTCCCTATGAATGGAAGCATCATGGTTATACAATCGTTTATGATCAAATCACCCTCAGGTATTCCCAATACCTGTACATCCTGCATACTGGAAGACTCAGATTAAACCCGAAGTATTGGATCAACTTTATACTGTCTACTTCATGGTTTTATCAGTAAGTTTCTCATTCAGTCATTGGGAGTTTGTATCGATCATATACTTTCCAAAAGCATATATCATACCTAGGTCTTGATCATATACTTTCCAAAAGTATATATCAAACCTACAAATTCAGTCAAGCTTCCAAAGCGAGACGACCATGCACATGGAATTTGATTCTTCCCAATATCTCATGAGTGAGCTCATATCTTCCGATTCAGTAACTGAACCTGTATGATCCCTTCGAGAGATCGTATTACTCATATGCCCTTATGTGCACACCAACGCGTCGGTGTATAGACCTTGATTAGGACATCAACCTATTGGTCTGTGAAATGTACACACTCAGACATATAGTAACACATCTGTCTCCGATCAGAAGGTGCGTGCCTATATCATGACAGCATACGATATAGGACTTTGGTTATCTTGATCTCGTTAAGTCAACTTTTTGACCTAACTAATCTGACACCTCCGAATCTCTATTCCTATGCAGAGGACCTGCATCAAGAGGTCGGTCAGATATCAGCCTTCAGAGATAAGGATTGTCATCTCCTACTTAGGCTGGAGATCATCTCTTAACAATCATTTGACGGTGCTTGATGAGTCCTCAATCTAACCCTTTAGATATTCATCCAAGCACCAGCCTCAACGATTCAATAGTTGAATCAACAGCTGTATGATTATTAAGATGGCCGTGGTACATAACCCTAATTGTACTAAGGGACTTATTATGCAAATTATTCATTCTTCATTTCAGATCAGGGAATGATATATACAATAATATTTATTGCATAATGGCTCACCGTAGGATCGCATTTCCAACATTTACTACAAATTAAAGATAAAGGCAGGTTGATTTTGTTGCAAAATTAATTTTCATAAATACCAAAACACGTTATTTCTAGATATAAAAATTATCCTAGACTGATCTAAATGAGAGGAATCTTGGAAAATAAAGAAACCTAGCAATCTATGTGAATTGACCCTATTAAAATTAGTTAGGAAAATTATTTTTGGATTTATTCAGGCCTCGAGATGCATAATGATATTTAGGCACAATGTAGAGCAACCTATCTTAGATCTAATGTGATTTTATGATGATTTTTGGAGCAACAAGTAATTTAATACTAAAAAAAGGCACACAATGGGAAAAATTTAGAAAATTTCACCAATTTAATATTATTAAATTCCAAATGACTAACGGAAATAAGACAAGTGTCATACCAGCTAGAGGACAAGTTAAACTACAACATGCAAATTTTAGAATTTAAAATGATGAAATATGGATAGCTAAATATGTGTGAAAAGATAGGGGCCAAAATGCAAATACATAAAATAAAATTCCTGGAAATAAAATGTGCTGACAGGGGCTTAAATGTAATTAACTAGAATGTGGGGGTATGAGTGCAAAATTCCCACTGAGAACAGTGCTCCTTACGTGGCAAGCCTGGTAGGGACAGAATTGCAATTTCCAAAACTTTCTAGGGCTTATGTGCAAATTACCCGGTCCTCACGTGAGAGACATGCGAGAGGGCTAGGCTCGGGAGACTTCAGAGGCTCGGACGGAGGTTTGGACATGTTGGAGGCTCGGGAGTTGCTTTGGGTGACGGTCGGATGCTCCGAGCCTAAGGGTCGGGGAAGAGGCTCGCATCTAGAGACGTGGCGCACCTACGGACCATCAGATAAGAATGATCTAACGGTCGCCGATGAAGCCGACATGGCGTGACACGAATCTTCATATCCTTGCGAGATCAGACGGTTGTTGGAGCTCGATGATGCGGGCGACGTGGCAGAGTTGTGGCCATTGGATCCTCCTGATCCAACCGAGGTAAGGGGCATGCGACGTGGCTCGATCAGGACCGTCCGATCAAGGGATTGGATGGTAGTTGTGCATCGTGTTCCTCCGGCCTGCCGCCTCCTACGACGAACTTGGCGGGGCTCCGGTGAAGAGGGTGTCGCTCCGCTGCCCTCCCTCGTGCTCTATATAGCTCGCCTGTGGCCTCTTGTTCGCTCGGATTGGTCGTGGAAGTGGCAGGAGGCCACCGGAGGTCCTAGAAGTGGTTGTAGAGGTCCTCAAGCCGGAGGCATTGAAGCTCAAGCGGAGCTCCGGCGAAGTTCCCTTTAGTGAAGCATGGAGGACCTGCAAGGTTAGATTGTACCAAAATAACAACAACGCGTGCTCGTGGGGTGAAATGTGAGTGTTGTGAGGCATGGAGGGTGAAGTGAACGGTGTTGCTGGTCCTCCTCTGCCGTGGCATAGGAGCTTTGGTCAGGAGGAGGTACGAAGTCTTGTTGGAGAGAATGGAGTAGTGCGCGAAGATGGGAGATCCAAGGCAGAGCTCGGTGGAAGGTCGGAGGAACGTGAGGATGCGAGGCGACACAGAATAAATTCCGAGAAAAATGTGAGGAAAGAAGAAGAATGATCGAAGGAGGATGGAGGAGTCTACCTAGGAATGGAGGCTCGCGGAAGAGGCTCCGGTCTTCACTCGAGTGTCGGTAGAGGCCCGAGCTCGTGCAGCTCATCGGAGGAGTCCTACACGGCAGAGGTCTGTCGCGGATCTCGTCGGAGGTAGTAGACGTTCTTCTTTCTGTGTCGTGCCCAATTGATGTCACCGATAAGGAGAGAAGAGCTCTGGGGTACCTCTTGTTATGGCACATGGCGGTGAAAGTGGTCGGAGTAGGGTATTTAAAGAAAGAAGGTGGAGGTCCCAGTGATGGAGGAGTGATGTTCGTGGGGTTTTTGGAGCGCATGAGAAGGAGATCATGGTGCGCATGGGTGCTGGCGAGGGTGGAGGGAGTATGGGCTACGTCGTGTGGTGCTCAATGGGCGGAGATGATGGCTGATATGGTGACAAAAATAGAAAGGGGGAGGAGCCATCGCGAGATGGAGATTGTGGGAGAGAGAGAGGGCTTGAGGTAGACGATTACTTCTCAGTCGTTGGATCTAGTGATCCAACGTCCAGGAATCGGGCACGAGGTGACGGTCCAAATCAGATCGGGGCAGCGAGATCGAAGGGCACAAGGGGCACCACGTGTCATGATGGGAGCGTAGCACTTAAGAACTGCGGCAATTAGATCAGGCGAAGGATCAAAGGGCTATGATTGAGTGGAAGATGAGCAGGTAAGATCTAATCATCATGGTGAAGATCCAATGTCCATGAGCGTGCCACGTGGAGAGCGGAGGGAAAGACACTGACGTGCGGTCTTGATGAGATCTGGGGATGGATCGGATGGCGGAGAGATGATGCGGTATGGATGGTCAAGATCGGAAGGAGGCGAGGGCAATCTAAAGGCCCAGAGGCGAGGTTGTGTGGCAGCCAATGGAGTGGGTCGCGTGGCGCAACCAGAGAGCACCACGTGGCGCAATCTGGTTGGTCGATAAAGAATTGAGACAAGATGGAGAAGATGGCCGAATTTGGAAAAACGCAGAACATGATAGTTGTAGATCTCGATGAGATCTACAAGTTTTATGTTGACTAAAAATGGAAATGAGGTCAAATAAAGTACTAAAATATAAGGATAATAATATACATACATACAATATACAATGGGGTCCCAAAACCCAAGTTTTGCATACGAGCTCCAATTCAAATGAAATTGGTCTCACTTTGGAGATCCCTGAATGTGTATTAATTTAAAAGTGAGTAGTACTAGATCAGAGGTTGTATGAGAGAGATATGTGCATTCTAAGGCCATGACTTACAACTTGGTTTGGGGTTTTATTGGGCAATTTATTCAAGTTAGCAATTTTTGGCATTTTTCTTGTATTATTAGTTAGTAATATATACAGTATAGAGTGAATTTATGGAATTTAAAGTGAGTGTAAATATATACATATAAGGTGAATTTTAGAAGTGATGTGGGCTTCTCAATTACTGCAGATGCAAATGCTAATATGTAACTGATGAATCTCGTATTCATCACTCTAAATCTCATTTACTAAGCTCAAATCCCTTAAAATCAACAGCATTTTAGCATCTATTCTGCATAATTAGCATTCATGCATGATTTCATAAGAATTGCATTTTAACACAAAAATCTGCACAAAATAAGAAGCCAAAAATCCAAGCTAAAAAGACCTGTAAATAGCCTAACTTCCCTGATTTTTAACTCATTCATGCTAACTCCGAATGACACAAAACCACCTCCACTGTGTACATATCACTAACAAGAATAAAGAAAAAATACAAAAAAATAACCAACCTAAATAAGTGGACCAAAAACCCAAACCCTAGTTTCAGGATTTTCGCACTAAAAGCCACATATCTTCCCCATCCAGTGCCTGATTTAATTCTACTCACTTTTGAACTAATATACATTCAATTACCTTCAAAACAAGACCAAGTTCAAGTGAATCGGAGCTCATATGTGAAAGTTGAGTTTTGGGCCTCTTTTGTATATTGTATATTTTAGCGGTTTTTGACCTATTATTTTATCAATTAATAAAAATCCAAAAAAATTAGATTAAGGTGTCGTTATTTATCTTTGATTTTACCGTAATTTTTCTGGATTTTTATCGGATCTTAAAAATGACATAAAAATTACAAAACCCCAAAATCAAGGTGTTCTATGTACATGGGACACCCCAAAAACCACTTTGTGCAATTGATCGATTTTGGTTTTGTTGTCTTCATGAAAGTTGTAGATCTTATCGAGACGAGCAACTTTCGTGAAGAAACTTTTTTGATCCGAGGTCATTTGCTATTTATTTTCGATTTTACAAAAGATTTATTTCTCGAATTTTCTGGTGCTGACACGTGGCAGCACCTGGTGCCGCCACGTGTCAGTCATTTTTGGAACTATTAATATATCGTTTTTAAATAAAAAATAAAAAAAATAAATGAGCTCACGTACGTCGCACGTGCCTCCATGGCACGTGCTCCACACGTGCGTTCTCTTTCCCCCTTATGCTCGCCACGTGGCGCACGACTGGCCGTCCGATCTCGGCCGATCGGACGGCCACTGTGCGTCGTCTACCTCCCTTCCTCTTTGGGAGCTCGCCGACTTTCCCCCGCGATCTCCGCCGCGTATCTCGCGACCACCCTTCTCGCACCGTCTTCCCAATCTGCGTATCCTCTCCGATCGCCCCCTAAAATCCCGGTCACCTTCCATCATTAACCCAATCGCACCTCCCCTATAAAGCCTCCGTCGCCCAGCAGAAGACGGGATCCGCTGATTGCACAAGGAGCTCCATCGCAGCGGTGACAGCACCGCGTTGGCCTCCCCGGCGAGGTCCGAGGGTCCCTACTCCCCCTCGTCGCAGCGCCGCCCAGCCGCACGTCTGCTCCTTGCTCCAGGATTTCCTTCCCGTCGAGCCAACTACCTTCGACCGTCATCTTCATCGACAACCTCCATCGCCGCCCACGACATTAACTTCACCTTCGGCTCCGCCTTGGCCGAGCCATCTCCTCCGACACGCTACGCCTTCGTCTCGCCATCACCAGAGCCTTCTTCAACTACAGCACCGGCCGTCCTCCGCCTCGACCCTCCCGCTCCAGGAGCTTCCGACGCCACGCTGACGCTCCACCGGGGCCCAGCACTCCCGCCGCACCTGGGTTGCTCTTCCAGCAGCCACAGGAGCCCAGCTCTGTCATCGCCCTTCGCCATCCACCGGGCTCCCGCCCGAGACCCCCGCCACGTGCAGCGCGCGTGAGGGCGGGGGGACATCACCTGACATCAGCCCCCGGGTCACGTGCCCCGCACGTGACCGCGGGGTTATTTGCAACAAATTCCCTGGAAGACCCTCATATTGCGCGCAGGCCCTCACCGACCAGGTCACGTGCTTGTCATGTGACCTAGTGGTGATTTTGCAAGAATACCCCCACGGGTATAGGTATTCACAATTCAGTCCCTGTTCTGCAATTTCTAGTTGTATTTAATTATTTACATATTGCATTTATACCCTGTGTTCCCCCTCAGTTTTGAACATCTTCTTTACATTATTTTTATCAATCAAAAAATAGCATTGTGTTTGTCGATTAATGCTCTACTATTTGACATCTTGTGGGTATTTTTGTGATGAATGGTTAATTAATAAATAATTAGTTGTAGAAATTAACATATTTTGCCCATTTCATGCTCTGAAATTCATAGTTGATTAACTATGCTCTAAAAATCCCCGAAAAATCACACATTGTAGACTTAATGTGCTTGACATTGTGCCCAAAAAGATTTGCATTTGGATGCATATTTTATCTTGTAAAAATCATTTGCATCTTTTAGTATTTAATTTTTAATAGGTATTAAACCCCACATTTTCGAGGTTTGAGATTTTTTCTGAGATCCATCACCTAGTGATAGATCTTAGATAATTTTATTTCTTGAAAATAAATAGGTTTAATATTTAATATAATTAAATATTGAAAATCATTCTGTTTGCATTTAAAAACCCATAAAAAATTCTTACTGCATCCAAAAAATTCCAAAAAAATTACAGTGCGCTTATTTCATCATATTTACATCTCGGCCAAGTTTCGTATTTTTCGGACATTCGTTTGGACTTAATTCACAGTTTAGTCCCTAAAATAGGCCGAATTTGCATGTGCACCCCCTAATACATTGAAAAATTCCAACAAAAAAGACCGCCTCGAAAACCGAACACGAACTATGATAGACTTAATTCTAGGTTGTTCCTTTGCCTCCTTGTGATCGACATTGGGACTTGCCCAAGTAAAACAAACATAAAACCACGAGAGTAAAAATTGAATAACTTATTTGTGGTATATTCTTGACCGTTTCCGATTGCCGTCTACAACGCACGACACGATAAAAACAACTTCTTAAGACCGGCATCTTTGGAACCGTCAGATGGCGCCGTTGCCGGGGAGGCAAACGGCTTAGATTTTTGTCTAAAAATTTTTTATTCGGTTTTCCGCATTCGGGTAGTCTGACCCCCGAATTTTTCATTGTAAATTTCATTTTCCTGCAATTTATTTTCAGACTTTATTTTTCATATATTTTTGAGTCACTCTCTTACATTTTCTCTCTTATTTTTTTGCGAGGTACCTTGTACGTGGAGCGGTTCTTCAATAACCGACGCAACTTCACCGACTTTTGCAAAAAACCGCAATTAATTTAAGATCGAGTCGAGTCGTAAGAGAGTGTAGAGTCTAGGTTTTTATTCCTGCAATTTTTAAATTTTTGTAATTTTACAGCGGTGTCCGTTTGGACTCTCGCGTGTGTAGAAAGACCTCTGATTCTATTCTGTGGTGTGTCGTGGCCTGTTTCACTCTCCGGTGAGGGTGGGGCCCGACTTGAGTGGCGATTAGGATAGACTTGCACATACGGCTCTCAGAGCATTTATATTTTGCTTGTGCTCGTAGGATCTTTGGCCACACTGCACTTTAATTGAGACGCACATAGATCGTTCAACTTAGCCAAATTTAAATCAATTCTTCCCGCTAATAGAACATTCTGCTTAGGTACGGTTTTTCCATCGGCTTGCATATCATATAGAATATTTTTTTAAAAAAATCGGTCTAGCATCTCACATGGAGATTGCGAGGATTTACTGTAAGTCTTCTAACTGAGCATTCATCATAGTTTTCCGCGTGCATCGGCTTTTCCCGAATTCCTGTCTCTTGTTTTATAACTTAACTTTAAAGGAAATTGGGACTGGACGGTAGACGTGCATTTGTGCTCATCTAATTTTTTAGTGATCACCTCATTAAAATCGGGACTGCTAAATATAGCTGATCTTAAAGAATCCATAAAATCAAGAATTTTTACGGGAGAGCAACCCCGACCTTGGATGTTTTTATTTTTCTGAGTGAGCGAGAGACGGCACTTAAGGCTAGAGCCCAAATCCGAAATTTCAGCTCGCTAATTTTCTGCCAAGATTGATTTATCACCAATTAAAATTGAAAAGATAATAGCCGAACTCTTACGGCTTCATTATGTGAGTTGGTGAATCCAGGGTTTGATTTGTGTTTGTATTGGTGTGCGTGAACCGATATCGAAGATCAACAACAGCACATTTGATAAAATTTCTATCCCATACAAACTTCTCTCTCATCTCTTGATTTTAATCCCATCATGGAAATCTTTCCAAATTTCAGATCCAACCCATCATTTCTCTCAACTCCTTCAAAATTGGTCGAACATCACTATGAAAACAAATCTGTCTCGGTTTGGCCCAAATCAACTACATCCTCTTCTTTCAATAATCCTCCAACATTTGCGGGAAACTTTCACCCGCAGATGACCTCGCCCCCCCCCCCATTGAATCCATACTCAAGTCATCCAACTACACATGACCACCTACCATCTTGGACTAAACCGCCTTATTCTCAGTTTCTCACCAATGAAACATTTCAGGATCAAAACCCTTTTAAGTCCCATGACTGGCAGAAAAACCAAACCCAGATGGAAGGAAATGCATTCAATGATCATGAGCATTGGATTGACCACAACAAACCCCTCGTCAGACATAATGCTCATACAGAGGACTGGACTGAACTCCTAGACACATATAAACCTTGTATGCTAACTCCACAATATCAAGGTCTGACTAATCATGATCAAAGGATTGAACTCTACTCAGATCAAATACATATGCCTAGATCATATGAGCAGCCTCCTTCCATAATTATTGAGGAGATATTTTCTAAAAATAATGATCATATTTTGGATGTTCCAAGATACTCTCCTCTCCGCATATACAGGAAAATGGAAGAAGAAATCATTGAACAAAAACCGAGTGCTCCCAGGATTGATCATGAACAGAATTGTGAGGATGATGTTTCAAGGATAAAAACAAGATTTGAATTGATGGAGGATAGATTTCAAAAATTTACCGACCAAGCAATCTCATTCTATGGTGGCTCGGATATAAAAATGAATGAGGAAAGGATTGGATCCCATGATAAAAATTTTGAGGATATTCAAAGACCTAGGGATGATTCAAACATCAATACTTCTGCTCATTATTTCCCTAGAAATGCTTATGCCCCTAACCTTTACTCTGAACATCAAAACCCCTGCTCATCTGAGGAACACACCACATCCCCACACCACATAGAAAATACCAAAAAATGGGAATATTCAAAAATACCCAAAAAATCAAAAATCTAGAAAATCTCGTAAAAATTGAATCTGAAGCAGACCTGAGGAATTTGGATCCTGCTTTGCGAGAAGCACTGGAAAAGCATTTGGTTTTTGAACTTCCCATTATAAAGGCCATTGAACACTTCCCCGACCTTAAGAAATTTTTAACGGACAGATTAATTATCAAAAAGTCGGGACGGATTAGAACAAAAACCGAAAGACATATCTTGTCAATGGCCTCCTCCTTGGTGTTGAGGAGAAAAATCAAGAGCCGCATAGTGAAGCGGTTACCCAGATTTGACTGTAGAATAAAAGACACAATTTTCACCCATGCCCGAATTGATGATGATTCACCGATCAATATCCTCCCGACCTCTGTATTCCACGAACTCAAACTCGGACCAATCAGGAAAATACGAGAGATTGTTCAATTGGCGGACCGATCAATAAAGCGGCCGAGAGGAATCATTTCTGTCATCATGATATTCCAAGGTGCTCCGCTCAAAATGGAATTCACAATCATTGATATTGAGCATCAAGGGGAGTTCACCCAGTCTCCAATTATTCTTGGAAAACCATTCTTAGCATTTTCTAAGGCAATTATTGATTGTGAGACTCGGCAAATAAATTTCACGGCATTGGAAGCACTTCGAGTTGACACAGTCTTTGAGGAAACACGATTTTTCTGAGGCAACTCATAAAGTCCCCAACAACCACAAACATAAAGAGGTAGAAGAGCCCTACCCCGCTACGACACCTGAGATAGCGGTGGTTGTTGAGACCATTGGTTTAGAGAATCTCCCCAGTCTTTCAACTCTCCCGGATCTCAAAATAGAAAAATCCTTCTACTACGATCCTGAGACATATGCATGGTCGCACCCTGGAGCAACATACTCTGATTATCTTGACCAAATCTTCCCAAATCGAGAGTGCACCAACATCCAGGAGACTAAAAACAAATCTGCAGCACAAACACCGACCAAGGAGAAGAACAGTAATGGCTACTCATCTGGATACTCAAGTGAACCGACAACTTCACGAAATAAGAAAAAGAGAGTTAGATTTGACCTTTCGGAAGAGGAATCGGTTGATGATCCCTCATCAGGTCCGGAAAAGGTAGTCTACATGAGTGAAGTCTGTTCGGCAGCTCTAAAGCCATATCTTCGCAAGGATCCAACATTCGATTCTCGTTGGACAACTCTCGTTCCTAATTATTACTCATCCAAAGCTGATGCTCCTACCTTCCACAAGTACACTGGAATTATATCTTATGAGCTGACTGAGACCGGAGCATCTGAAGATTCATTTGAGGATAAACCGATTGATCTTAAAAAAGAACGAATTTTGAGAAAACAATTGAAGGAACAAAAAGACATGAATATATGGAGTATGTCCACTTTCAAATACTATTCCTCTGAGGATAACTCTGATGATGGCTACCTTTCATCTGACTCAAATATTTCATCTACTATCCATCATGATTTTTCTGAGGATGACACTGATAATGGTGGGGAATCATATGCTTCATCTCCGTCTCATCATTACGATCTCCCACCACAGGCTCACAAAAAGATCAGCCGTAAACCGCCTTAATCATCGGCTACCCACCCTCCCTCCCGACCACATCGGTCTTCTTGTACAACTTCTTCCTCTACTTAGGCCAAGGCCTAAGTATGGGGGGGACCGATGCCATTTGTATATACCATTTCCCTCATCACATTCCGATCTCTCGATCACTCCATACTTAGGCTGACCAGAGCCTAAGTATAGGGGGAACCGCCACCCATCTGTTTATACTCTCCTCACTCCATATCCATCCTTCTTCTATACTTAGGCTGACCAAAGCCTAAGTATAGGGGGAATCGCCACCCATCTGTTTATACTCTCCTCATTTACATATCCCGTCCGGCTCTTTTTGCGCTCTTCTTCTATACTTAGACTATTCACAGTCTAAGTATAGGGGGGCGAACCATTGAATAATTCTTCTCTCTTACGCTTAGCCCGAGCTATGTCTTCATTACGCTTCTTGTGCTCTGAGGACACAGCACTCGCTAAGTATAGGGGGGTCTGTATATATACTATGTATATATTTTTGCCATACCTCGTACTTGCGCATAAGTCTATATGTATTTACGGGATGGGTATTAATTAAAAAAAAGTTTTGCTACTAACACTGACTTTGCCCAAAATTTTTGAAAAAAAAATGGCTTCTTATTCATTTTTGCATATAAAAAAATTATCATCAAAAAAATTGTGTTTGCATTCCACACACCTGCACTTCATCCAGCATTACATTCATTTGCATATGTGAAAAGTCATTAGGTTCTGAACCGAGTTATGAGCCGAAACCGAGAGTGATCTGGACTTAACCTTAATCAACCTAATTTTCAGAGGAACTTCACCGAGAAATAGGATTTTAGAGTCTTCAGGTCTGTGACTTAATTCTTTGAGTTCCACATAACAATGCACAGAGTTTGACTCTTAGTGTCTAACTTGGTCTCTTCATTCTGGGTACAACTCTGGAATAAGGAATTAATTTCTACTCTCGCACTATGCACTTAGCTCAACTCAAACATATGTTGGAAGACTGTGTGAGTTTCTTTTCTGGTAGCGTGGAAATCTAAAGACCGGAGTACGGGTTGAAATAAAGCTTCGGAAAAGGGATGGACGGCTGGGCACAATTTTTTCTAAGACCCAAAAAATGTACGGAAACAAAAGATGCTATATCCGTAGGGGCAAAACAAGATCCAAGCAGAACCACCAAAAAATTCCAAATACAAAGAAGCAACTGCCAAATAAAATCTGACCAAAAAATTCCAAGCTTCAAGAAACCTACAGATCTTGGTGGAGACTCGGCTACACTGACCAGCTTCACAAGGAGAGGTGAACTACACTTATCACTCTCCAGTTCTTTCCTCATTCTTCTAACTTCTCCCCCAAATTCGATTGTGAACACAGCGCGACAGACCTTAGAAGGAAATACCTGACTCCCTGAGGACGAGTTATTGGAAAGGAGGTTTGCGCGGTAGTCCGGCATTCTGAGTGGGAAGAGCTAAAAACCTTTCACACACAAGAGTCGGTTATTCAGTGTTCATAGGGTATACTTTGGGAAGAGGATTGATCTAAGATGACTTCTGAGCCGAAACTGTAAGCAATGATTTGTAGAACTCGAGGACTGTTGATTCTAAAATTCTAAGTCTCACAGAAGTTCCGACATACAAATAATCCAAAGGTTGAGTCTAAATTCATTTTCACCTTCAGCTCATGGTCTTGGTATGAAACCCAATCTCATTTCACCTCATGGCATTTCTTTTTGATGCTCAGGGACGAGCATGGTTTAAGTATAGGGGGATGATGAATCTCGTATTCATCACTCTAAATCTCATTTATTAAGCTCAAATACCTTTAAATCAACAGCATTTTAGCATCTATTCTGCATAATTAGCATTCATGCATGATTTCATAAGAATTGCATTTTAACACAAAAATCTGCACAAAATAAGAAGCCAAAAATCCAAGCTAAAAAGACCTGTAAATAGCCTAACTTCCCTGATTTTTAACTCATTCATGCTAACTTCGAATGACACAAAACCACCTCCACTGTGTACATATCACTAACAAGTATAAAGAAAAAATACAAAAAAATAAACCAACCTAAATAAGTGGACCAAAAACCCAAACCCTAGTTTCAGGATTTCCGCACTAAAAGCCACATATCTTCCCCATCCAGTGCCCGATTTAATCCTACTCACTTTTGAACTAATGTACATTCAATTACCTTCAAAACAAGACCAAGTTCAAGTGAATCGGAGCTCATATGTGAAAGTTGGGTTTTGGGCCTCTTTTGTATATTATATATTTTAGCGGTTTTTGACCTATTATTTTATCAATTAATAAAAATCCAAAAAAAATTAGATTAAGGTGTCGTTATTTATCTTTGATTTTACCGTAATTTTTCTGGATTTTTATTGGAGCTTAAAAATGACATAAAAAATTACAAAACCCCAAAATCAAGGTGTTCTATGTACATGGGACACCCCAAAAAACCACTTTGTGCAATTGATCGATTTTGGTTTTGATTCTTCATGAAAGTTGTAGATCTCATCGAGACGAGCAATTTTTGTGAAGAAACGTTTTTGATCCGAGGTCATTTGCTATTTATTTTCGATTTTACAAAAGATTTATTTCTCGAATTTTCTGGTGCTGACACGTGGCAGCACCTGGTGCCGCCACGTGTCAGCCATTTTTGGCACTATTAATATATCGTTTTTAAATAAAAAATTAAAAAAAAATAAATGAGCTCACATGCGTCGCACGTGCCTCCATGGCACGTGCTCCGCACGTGCGTTCTCTTCCCCCTTATGCCCGCCACGTGGCGCACGACTGGCCGTCCGATCTCGGCCGATCGGACGGCCACTGTGCGTCGTCTACCTCCCTTCCTCTTTGGGAGCTCCGCCGCCTTTCCTCCGCGATCTCCGCCGCGTATCTCGCGACCACCCTTCTCGCGCCGTCTTCCCAATCTGCGTATCCTCTCCGATCGCCCCCTAAAATCCCGGCCACCTTCCATCATCAACCCAATCGCACCTCCCCTATAAAGCCTTCGTCTCCCAGCAAAAGACGGGATCCGCCGATTGCACAAGGAGCTCTATCGCGGCGGTGACAGCACCGCGTTGGTCTCCCCGGCGAGGTCCGAGGGTCCCTACTCCCCCTCGTCACAGCGCCGCCCAGCCGCACGTCTGCTCCTTGCTCCAGGATTTCCTTCCCGTCGAGCCAACTACCTTCGACCGTCATCTTCATCGACAACCTCCATAGTCGCCCACGACATTAACTTCACCTTCGGCTCCGCCTTGGCCGAGCCATCTCCTCCGACGCGCTACGCCTCCGTCTCGCCATCACCAGCGCCTTCTTCAACTACAGCACCGGCCGTCCTCCGCCTCGACCCTCCCGCTCCAGGAGCTTCCGACGCCACGCCGACACTCCACCGGGGACCAGCACTCCCGCCGCACCTGGGTTGCTCTTCCAGCAGCCACAGGAGCCCAGCTCCATCATCGCCCTTCGCCAGCCACCGGGCTCCCGCCCGAGACCCCCGCCACGCGCAGCGCGCGTGAGGGCGGGGGGACGTCACCTGACATCAGCCCCCGGGTCACGTGCCCCGCACGTGACCGCGGGGTTATTTGCAACAAATTCCCTGGAAGACCCTCATATTGCGCGCAGGCCCTCATCGACCAGGTCACGTGCTTGTCACGTGACCTAGTGGCGATTTTGCAAAAATACCCCCACGAGTATAGGTATTTACAATTCAGTCCCTGCTCTGCAATTTCTAGTTGTATTTAATTATTTACATATTGCATTTATACCCATGTGTTCCCCCTCAGTTTTGAACATCTTCTTTACATTATTTTATCAGTCAAAAAATAGCATAGTGTTTGTCGATTAATGCTCTACTATTTGACATCTTGTGGGTATTTTTGTGATGAATGGTTAATTAATAAATAATTAGTTTGTAGAAATTAACATATTTTGCCCATTTCATGCTCTGAAATTCATAGTTGATTAACTATTGCTCTAAAAATCCCCGAAAAATCACACATTGTAGAGTTAATTGTGCTTGACATTGTGCCCAAAAAGATTTGCATTTGGATGCATATTTATCTTATAAAAATCATTTTGCATCTTTTAGTATTTAATTTTTAATAGGTATTAAACCCCACATTTTCGAGGTTTGAGATTTTTCTGAGATCCATCACCTAGTGATAGATCTTAGATAATTTTATTTCTTGAAAATAAATAGGTTAATATTTATTATAATTAAATATTAAAAATCATTCTGTTTGCATTTAAAAACCCATAAAAAAATTCTTATTGCATCCAAAAATTCCAAAAAAATTACAGTGCGCTTATTTCATCATATTTTACATCTCGGCCAAGTTTCGTATTTTTCGGACATCGTTTGGACTTAATTCACATTTTAGTCCCTAAAATAGGCCGAATTTGCATGTGCACCCCCTAATACATTGAAAATTTCCAAAAAAAGACCGCCTCGAAAACCGAACACGAACTTTGATAGACTTAATTCTAGGATGTTCCTTTGCCTCCTTGTGATCGACCTTGGGACTTGCCAAGTAAAACAAACATAAAACCACGAGAGTAAAAATTGAATAACTTATTTGTGGTATATTCTTGACCATTTCCGATTGCCGTCTACAACGCACGACACGATAAAAACAACTTTTTAAGACCGGCATCTTTGGATCCGTCAGTAACTATTGTCAATGCATGCGTGGATGCTAATTATGCATTTTTGGTGGAAATGTGCTCCTAAGTACTTGAGAACAAGGCTCTATTTTCAACTTTAAGAGTGATGAATCACATATTCATCAACCCCCTATACTTAAACCGTGCTTGTCCCCGAGCAACTAAAATGAAATGCAAGAGTGAAATGATTTTGGGTTCCATACCAAGGTCATGAACAAAAGTGGAAAATGGATCTTGACTCGACCTTTGGGTTAAGTGTGTGGCGGAATCTTATTAGGATCTGAACTTAAGACCTAACAGACTTCAAGTTCCACAAGTCTTCTATTCAAGACGCCTTAATAGTCAGGTCAGAACAAATCTTCAAACGCAAATTCCGATGACCATGAATCTTACTTGTACTGTGTAAGTGAAATATAGCTCTCCACATTAGGAATGGCAAAGAAACAGCCTCCTCTAACAAGGTAACTGTAGTTCCCAGGTCTAGTAACTCTTCCCTCGAGGAGCGGGGTATTCCCTTTTAAGCTCAAGTACAACCGGCTCAAGAAGAGGGGGTGGAGAGAAGAATGGACGGTAGCCAGTGTAGCTACCTATCCTAGGATGCTTGAGCAGTGTAGCCAAGTCATTCAGCTGCAGACTTCTTGCTAATATACATACTCCAACAGGTATTTTATTTTCTCTTTTGGCCTGTCTTATTTTTTGGAGTTTCTTGCATTTTTTCAGATGTATACACGGTGCAACATGTACATCAGGAGTTTTTCCTCTTGAGACAGTAGACTATCCCTCTTTTAAAGCATTATTGCAACCCACGGCATCCTATCCTTAAACGTCAACACCACCAGACTAGGTTGAGATGCACTACCTTTCCTAGAGGAGGACGGATGTTTCCACCCGTGTGCTACTCCAAGCTAAAGGATTCTACCTCCTCACCGCCTCATCAATGAGGAGCTGCGTGCATTATGCTAGTCCATATTAGGCAACTGTCTAAAAGAATCATGCGTGTGTGCGAGATATTCTACTTATACTAATCAAGATGACATGTGAACATAGACGTGCAGACTCAAATAATTAAGTCACTTGACCTGTGAAATCTTAACTCCAGTTCCTATAAGGTTCCTCTGAAATTAGGTGGATTAAGGTCAAATCAAGTCCATTTTCAACATCTATTCATTACTTGGTCCAGAACCCACTAGCTTTCCACTTTGCATATGCATATGTAGATGAGATGTTGATGACATGCTACAGAGATGAATGAAATGCAAGGCTCTCTTTTTTTCTTTCTTTTTAAATGATGTTCAAGAGTAAATAAGAAGCCTTTGATTTTGATTTTATATATGCAAATATATTAGAATATATTACAAATATACATGTATTTTACAAAAAAAAATTCTCCATTTTTACCCCACCCGCAATTATTGTATAGTATATTCAAAAATACGTGAAAGTACGAGATATGGGTAAAGTATATATGTAATATATACACGACCCCCATACTTAGCGTGTGCTATGTCCTCAAAACACGAAAAGAGAGGACGAAGACATAGTTCATGCTAAGCATAGGAGAACAAAAATGTATATAAGTTATCCGGCCCCCCTATACTTAGGCTCTAGGAGCCTAAGTGTAGAAGAAGATCAAAAATGGAACGGACGAGGTCAAGAGGGTAAATGGAGGAATATACATGATGGACATCGGTCCCCCCTATACTTCGGCTTAGGTCTGCCTAATTATAGGACAAGAATGAGTATGAGGACCGATTAGATTGGAGGATGTATAGTGAATAGTGTACGGACTCTGGATACTCTCCTCCCTATACTTAAGATCTGTTCATCCTAATTATAGTCATAGATGAAATATATGACGTTGGGGCGAGTGATTAGAGCCGCGGAATGGAGGGGAAGAATACACAAGAATGGTGGGTATATACAAGGATCCCGGTCTGAATCTTTCTAGATGTTGCTGATAGCGAGAGCTCACTGCTGCAAGGTCTCATGCGCGGCTCTATGTGTATTTGATGAGTTTGTCTCGCGCATGAATACAAATACATCTCCTAAATATGAACTAATTGTTCATTGGGTTCGATGAAATACATCAGCAGTTGTCCATTGACTAGGAATGTCTGTGCTTCATCTGTAAGATCTGAGATCTCAACACATCCACTATCATGCACATCATGGACTATGAATGGGCACGTCCACTTGGATTTCAGCTTGCCTAGGAAAACCTTCAACCATGCATTGAACAACCATACCTTCTGTCCAGGAACAAAGGTTTTTCGTCTCATATATCTATCATGCCAACGCTTTACTTTATCCATGTACACCAAACTGTTGTCATATGCACAGTTTCTGACTTCTACAAGCTCATTCAGATCCATCTCTCTCTGTATCTGCCCTAGGTGTGTGTTCCAGTTGACCTTCTTGATTGCCCATTCTGATTTGTGTACTAATTCTGTGGGAAAATGGCACGGCTTTCCCAATACCATCCTGAATGGGGATGTTCCTAATGGTGTCGTGTAAGCTGTCCTATAAGCCCATAGGATCTGATCCAGAATCTAAGACCAGTCCTTCCTGTATGGGCAGACACACATCTACAATATGGTTTTCACCTCCCTATTCAACACCTCAGCCATGCCATTGGTTTGTGGGTGGTAGGGACTAGCAACACGGTGTTTGATGCAGTAATCCTTCAAGGGCTTCTTTACATCTTTGTTTATAAAGTGGCTACCCCCATCTGAGATCAACACTTTGGGGATCCCGAACCTAGAGATAATGTGATCTCTAATGAATTTACAGACAGTCTTGTTGTCTACGTATCAGGTTGGGATAGCCTCCACCCACCTTGACAAATAATCTACTACCAGAAGGATGTATTCAAATCCGTGGCTAACAGAGAGTGGGCCCATAAAGTCGATGCCCCAGGCGTCAAAGACATCACAAATGATGACAGGCTGCATCGTCATCTCATCCTTGGAACCAATGGTTCCTCCCATTTGCTGGCATATTGGACACGACTTCGCAAAGGTGATTGCATCGTGAAACAGAGTCGGTCAGTATAAGCCACACTGAAGTACCTTCCATGCAGTCCTCTTCCCGGAGTGGTGTCCTCCTACCTCCAGACAGTGGCATAAAGTAAGGACACTCAGATATCCCCGTGAGGAATATACCGTATCTAGACACAATTCGGTCCTTCAAAGAAAAGGATCAGATCCTCCCAATGGTAATGTCTTGAATCCGACTTCAGTCGGTCTATATGGCTCTTGGGCCAATCTTCGGCAACTTTCTTGGAGACAAGATAGTTCACGATATTGGCGTACCATGGGAGTGAGTCAACAACAACGATTGACTCGTCAGGGAAGGAGTCTCGAATCGGCGTATCATCAGAAGCGTTAAGATCCTCGAGACGGGAGAGGTGATCGGCTACTACGTTCTTCTTTCCATGTTTATCATGAATGTCCAAATCAAACTCTTGGATAAGCAGATTCCACCTAAGAAGACGTGCCTTCGCGTCCTTCTTTTCCATTAAGTATCGTAGCATTGTATGGTCAGTGAACACAATCACCTTAGATCCAAGTAAGTGAGATCTGAACTTATCCAAGGTGAACACTGCTGCAAGCATTTCCTTTTCCATAATTGTATAGTAACATTGAGCAGTATCGAGCACTTTGCTTGCATAGTGTATGGCGAACGGGACGCCATCCCTCCTCTGTCCTAAAACAACCCCAACAACAAAGTCTGATGCGTTTGTCATGATCTCAAAAGGCAGAGACCAATTTGGAGCTTGTAGGATAGGGGCGTCCATGATCATCTTTTGTAATTGCTTAAAGGTTTCAAGACATCTGTGATCGACAATGAACTCCATGTATTTGCCTAAAAGCTCAGTTAACGGTCGGTCAATCTTTGAAAAATCCTTGATAAATCTTTGATAAAATCCAACATACCAGAGGAAGGACCGCAACTATTTCACGTGGTTGGTGGCTGGAGTCGTCTGATCACATCCACCTTGGCAGGGTCAACCTCCATTCCTCTCTTGGAAATGGCATGCCCCAATACAATGCCCACTGTCACCAGGAAGTGACTTTTCTCCTAGGAGAGCACCAGATTGACCTCACAACATTGTTTGAGGACTCTGTCCGGATTCCTAAGATAGGAATCGAAGGAATCGCCGTAGACCGAGAAGTCATCCATGAAGACTTCCAGGAATTCGCCTACCATTTCGACAAATACAACAATAATGCACCTTTGAAAAGTACCAGGAACATTGCATAACCCAAAGGGCATGTGCCTGAAAGCGTAGGTACCAAAGGGGCATGTAAACGTGGTTTTCTCCTGGTCCTCAGGAGCTATGGCTACTTGATTGTAGCCCGAGAACCCGTCTAAAAATCAGAAGAATTATTTCCCCGCTAATCTCTCTAAGATCTGATCAATAAATGGTAGGGGAAATGATCCTTCTTCATCACGGCATACAGGCATCTGTAATCCATACAGACGTTCCATGACGTGGGTACTCGTGTCACGATCTCCTCTCCGTCCTCATTGGCGGTTGTTTGAATTCCAGACTTTTCCGGGACAACATGAATTGGTGCCACCCATTTAGAATCGGATATGGGGTAAATAAAACCCATGTCACACCATTTCTCTATCTCCTTCTTCACCACCTCTTGTAAATTTGGATTCAACCGACGTTGGAATTCGCGAGAGGTTTAGCCTCATTCTCTAAGTAGATATGGTGCGGACACAGAGCGGGATTTATCCCGTGGAAATCAGAAATTCTCCAACCAATTGCCTTGCGATATTTCTCCAGGATCTCTAGCAAGCGAGATTCTTGCTCCCCGGTCAATCGTGAGCTGATGATGACTGGATATTTCTTATCTTGTCCCACAAGGAAGGTGTAGTTTAGTGTTGTGGGTAAAGGTTTGAGCTTAGGTAAGGTGTGATCCTCAAGGAAGTCTGGCTCAATTAAATCTGGCTCTGTGTTGGTAGTAGCTGGATCTGTCCTTGAAATTGATGCCACCAACTTATTCGACTCTGGAGTCGGATCACCAAAGGTCTCCAAACAATCAGCAAAAGTCACGTCCGACTCATCATCCTCATCTTCTTATTGTCCTAAATAGGGAAGGACTGACAGGCCTAGCTGGGCCTCTACGTCATCAAAGATGTAGGGGGATGTATATTCTGCGCTATACTAGTTCCTAAGGGTCTCGCAAACTGACTCGTGCATAGGATTTTCTCTGGAGCAGAGGGACTCATTGGTGCTGGCTAGGTTCTGTCTCCATGGCCCAATTGTATCTACGTGAATACAATCGGCTTCAGACGAAGAGTATTCGATGCAAGATTCTGAATCCGGCCTCTGCCATCTGTTCTGCTTCATCTCAAGTTGCTCATCTCCGCTTGGAGTTTGGAACTGAATCTTCCCAATCTTGTAATCAAATAAGGCCCATGTTGTTCTAAGTAAGGGCCTTCTAAATATGATCTTGGTATCTCTCCAATTTTGAGGGGTCTCCATGTCAAGGATTGTGAAGTACACCATGTATTCATGACCCTCGACATTGATGATAACATTCCTCAATTCTCCTAGGGACCTCTTGGTGGATTTATCTGTAAACTGAAGTAGTGCTCTGGATTTCCTAAGAGGTATGAGATTTAGCCTCTCGTAGAGGGCTATAGGCATCAAGTTAATTGGGGAGTTGTTATCAAGGAGAGTGCGTGCAAACGCAGTGTCATCGACATGACTCATCACATAATGTGCATCCATGTCTCTTCATTTCCTTGGAAATGCATTCTTAATTACGCAAGTAGTGGCTATTGACAGAACATGTTTCTTAACACGACTTTTGGACATTTTGCTAACCCTAGTAGGTGTGCATCTCACCTTTCATTTCCACAAACTTATCGAAGGAGATTGTGACCTTAATGTATTTGTTACAAAATTCTGTCATCTCAGGGTCATCTTTTTGTATTTTTTTGGTTTTCTTCTTTCAACCCTTAAGAGCTTGGGGGAAAGGGATTATTGATGCTAACTTAGATTCCGAAACTGAAAGATTTTCGTTGAACTAAGGAACTGAGTTCTGTACAGGACACTGAGCCTGACGGAAACTCTGACTCGGACTAAAAGAAAATTTCTGCTGCAAAACCGGTGATGCGTCTTCCGCGACTGCTTGGACATCCTCCTCAGATGGAGGTTCGGACTCCTCATCGATTTTGCCAGACTCACTGTGAGTGCAGTTCTCCTTCTTCTTTGAGGAATTAGAGGTCCTCTTCTTCTGCCGGTGGTGGTGGTGGTTCTGCTCCTCTGCCTCCAAGTTCTCCTCAGGTAGAGACTTGGCGGCGTCTTCCTCTGGTGCCTGTACCCGGTCAGGTACGATCACGATCCTTCCGCTCCTGAGGGACATATGATTAACATTATCATGCGAAAGGATCTCATGTTCTTATTAAGAGTTATCTAAATAGTATACATGATCTCGATGTAGGTTATGGCCGTGTATCAGGCTATTTGGGTTATCCTGAACCTAGGCGGGAATTGGAGTCTTCGGCACCATCTGTTGGTCCTGGGTATGGGAAACACGATTCAAATCTGTTCTCATATCCAGGTAGTCATTTAGAATCTGTTGAACCCTATCAGTCAGGGTCTGGATCGCCAAGGTGAGGGACTCCAATTCCGTTGTGGGTGGGGCTTGCTGATGGTTACTAGAGGACGAGTTTCTGTATTGGTCCTGCTGGCCATGCCGATACTGCTAATGATGGGACGGTAGTGAAGGGCCCTATTGGCCCGAGTGGAAATTGCATTGCTGGTGGTGTTGTTGAGGCCGGTACCCTTGTCCGGGTCGGGACTGTACGAAGCACGATGCGGGGATGGAGTTGGTTTCCTGGTAAGCTAGGGAAGGTCAATGAGGCTGACCGTTCGCTATCCCCGACTGTTTGTCGATGGAGTCATGGTTGTACCACAGCCCGTTGATCTCGAACACCTGCGAAGGCTCCTCGTATCCTGTATCCACTTGTGGGGGTGTGTGTTTCTCATGCTGAGTATACTGCTACTCCTCTACCTAGCTATTATGAGGCCTCGGTGCATGTTACTTTACAAGATGAACTCGGTGTACAGGTAGAGGTGGTGCAGAAGGGACAAGTAGCCGTATCTTGTCTACCTTCTCAATAAGTTCCTCCACTTGTTTCAGAAATCGCGAGAGTGCTTCAAGGTCAGTGACCCTCTTGTGAATCTGCTCGACCATGGTTAACTTGTCAGCTATTATCTCCATGCTGGGGATGAGGTCTTCTGTAAGATCCGCTACAGTCCTCCTAGTTTTCTCGTTGGATAAGCTTGAGGGAGACAGCTGATAGGCCTTGGCAGCCTGAGATCTCTCTGTTTCTGCCATCTGCTCCAGGATCTTCCATATGGCATCTTCATTTTTGTTCAGATAGCTTCCCCCACAGCGACACTCACTAGCCCCTGCATCTCTGGGGTCATGCCACAGAACAAGGTCTGGACTAAGATCACTTTTGTAATGTCGTGGCAAGGACATTTCTGCGTTAAGTCATTAAATCTATCCCAGGCTTCATGGAATGGTTCATTTGGTCCCTGGGAAAAACTTGCGATCTTATTTCTCATCTAATTAGTCCTACTGAGTGGGTAGAACTTCTTCAAGAATAAATCCTTGAACTGAATCCAGGACGTACATCTCACCTCGAGATTTTTCAGCCAATGAGTTGCCTTATCTCCTAAGGCAAACGGGGTGGCCTTCATCTTGATGTAGTCTTGCCCACCCCTAGGGTGACTAAGGTTTTTGCAAACTAGCTCGAAGCCTCTAAGGAAGGCATATGTTTCTTCGTTTGTATTTCCATTGAACTTCGGCAACAGACTTAGGAAATGAGGCTTCAACTCGAACGCTTCAGGGGGAACCACATGTACCAACCAACTATGCATCTCATTTTTCTGCTGGGTTGTAAGCATCTACCATGGGTCGGTCAATTCCTCCTACCGCAATGACCTGTCCCATACTTACCACCAGATCTATATTCTGTTGTTTGGTTGTGGCGAGGTGAGCAAGGATTTGCTGTATTGGGTCATCTCTTTGCTCCTTTTCATCCGGATGTTTCTTAGGTGGCATCTTGTCCTCTTTTCCTAGGAATGGAAAATGATTTAGGTTAGAGGGCATATCAATGAAGACATTCTCACCGAGGCGATGGTCTTCCTCAGTGAGATAAGAAGAGAGAAAAGGGTTGGTTTGAGGGTAACCACCCTGGAAGTGATGGATCCCGAACTCAACAGGGTCATGAGATCAGGTTGGCCCAAGTTACGCTTGGTCCGGTGAAGACGAACTTTGTGAGGGGCTCAAAGAGAGATTGGTGAAACAGGAATAGATAGCCCCCCAATCAGTCATCTTGGATGGCAGGAATAAGAATCGGGAGTATAAGATAGGATTTCACTCCTACCTGAACCAAGTAAATGAATCCAAACCCTGATTTTCACAATCAACATGGTGAAGGACCTGAAATCGAGTCTAATTAATCTGGTTGATTTTAAATGTGAATTTTCAAGCAAGTAGCAAAGGTTACATGGCTTATAGGGAAGTCAACTCAAAGTCGGATGAGGCTTTCATGTTTAACCTATCGCCTAAGATATAGATGCCCTTCCTTTCTTTGCTCCTATCCCAAGCTGATGAGTTCAAAGACCTGCCCCTATCTACCTGTCAGAAGGCGGAGGCTGACAAGGCTGGAACTTCACCTCGAGGGGTTACTAGCAACTTGTCGTAAAGCACAGCTGGTTCACCCCTATCTACCTGAGAACAAACGGAGGTTACTTGGTGCTAGTCAGTGAACCTAAAAGTATTCAACTCGTGATATTTGCTAGGATTAGTTGGTACGTGATATGGAAGGCGGGGATTTTGGCCCAGACTTAGGGTGTGCACACACACTCTAGTACCCTCACTTAGCCTGAAAACAAGGTCGGGGTTAATCTCCTGCAAGCTGAATTTCCGATTTTACTGATTTTTTTTGGTCAATTGAGTTTAGCAGTCCCAATTTTAAGTTTAGGTGATCACTTGATTAGTCCAACCACACAACATGTCTATCATCCATTCCCAATTTCCTTTTATTCTAAGTTTGAAAAATCAAGGAGGAATCGAGAAAAGCCGATGCAAGATAAAAGAATGATGAAATGCCAAGTAGAGAAGACTTACCGTTATCCCTTCGCTTTTTACGTAGGATGCAAAACAGAATTAAAAATTTTATACTATATGTAATGCAAGAAATAAAATCCGCTCCTAGATAGGCAGTTCTATTAGCAAGTGAAGCACAGATCGAATTTGGCTAGATCTGCGGTCTAAGTGTGTCTTTTAAGTGTGAAGTGTGGTCCTGGAATTTTACGAGCACAAGCAACTCTTAAAGTAGCTCTAAGAGCTGCAAGTGCAACCCTATCCTACGAAAAAGCAATCCATATAGCACACGGGAACACGTTTCCACTATCCTTATACACATGAGAATCCAAATGGGAACCGCTGTAAAATGCAAAAATAGTGAAAAAATACAAGTCCTCACTCTCAAATTATTTACATGCAATTCCTCAGTTCTCCTGGCTAAAGACCTTCGACTCCTCGTTTTCCTCGCATGAAAATAAACAGAGGTCAGATAAAGTACGACACAAAAATAGACAAAAATAAATGACAGAGATTTATTCACAAGAAAAGCCAGGAATCAAACTACCCGTGGATGGAAAATCAAGACTCAATTTTTTTCTAAAAATTAACCTAAGTCGTGCCTCCCCGGCAATGGCACCATTTGACGGTTTGCAAACTCAACCTCGTAATAAGTTTTTTTAATGCGTTGTAGCTGGCCAAATTGGATGCGTCAAAAACCACCTCAATTAGTGTTTAATAAAATATGAGTGGCAGATTATTATTTTACTCGGGCAAGCCCAAGGTTGAACTCAGGAAGGCAGCTTTATCCATAGGTTAGTTTTCAGTTAATTCGGAGGTCTGATTTTTAGAGGAATATTTTTTTGGTCATTTTATATTTTTTATGCAATTTAGAAGGACGACAATGCGATTTCAAGCTAAATTTTATGGTTAAATTTGAAGATAGTCAAAAGTCCAAAAATTATGAAACTGGGCCAGAAGATGAAATGCAATGAAATTAAGCTATTGTGTTTTTTGGGAATTTTTCGACTCTAAATTAATTTACTGTGAATTAAAGATGAATTCATGGTGATTTTTTGCAAAGTTAATTATAATAAATACCAAAATAGATTATTTCCAAACATAAAAAATATCCTAGATGGATCTAAATAAGAGGAATCTAGGAAAATTAAGAAACCAAGCAATCTATGTGAATTGGCCCTATTAAAAATTAATTAGGCAAATTGTTATTTGATTTATTCAGGCCTCAAGATGCGTGCAAATTGAATGATTTTTGGGCACAGTGCAGAGCAACCTATCCTAGGTCTAGTGTGATTTTATGATGATTTTTGGAGCAACAAGGAATTTAATACTAAATAGAAGGTACACAGTGGGCAAAATATAGAAAATTTCACCAATTTAATATTATTAAATTCTAATCAACTCACAAAAATAAGACAATGTTACACCAGCTAGAGGACAAGTTAAACTACAACATGAAATTTTTAGAATTAAAAATGATGAAATATGGACACCTAAATATACATGCAAAGACAACGGCCAAAATGCAAATACATAAAATAAAATTTCTAGAAATAAAACGTGCTGACAGGGACTTTAATGCAATTACCTAGAATGCGGGGGGTATGAGTGCAAAATTCCCATTGAGAACGCGTGCTCCTCACGTGGCAAGCCTGGTAGGGACTGATTTGTAATTTCCAAAACTTTCCAGGGCCTCTGTGCAAATTACCCAGCCCTCACGTGAGTGACACGTGAGGGGTCTAGGCTCAAGAGACTTTGGAGGCTCGGATGGAGGTTCGGATGCGTTGGAGGCTCGAGCGTTGCATCGGGTGAGGATGCTCCGAGCTGAAGGGTTGGGAAAGAGGACCGGATCTGGAGATGTGGCGCACCTAGGGACTGTCAGATCAAGAAGATCTAATGGTGGCCAATGAAGTCGGCGTGGCATGATATGGATTGTCAGATCCTTGTGAGATGGGATGGTTGTTGGAGCTCGATGATGCGGGGACGTGGCAGAGTTGTGGTCGTTGGATCCTCCTGATCCAATGGGGGAAGGAGGCAGGCGACGTGGCTTGATCAGGACCGTCCGACCAAGGGGACCAGATGGTAGTTGTGCACCGTGTTCCTTCGGCCTGCCGCCTTCTGCAAAGAACTTGGCGGGGCTCCGATGAAGAGGGTGTCACTCCGCCACCCTCCCTCGTGCTCGACTCACTGTGGCTCTGGTTTGCTTGGATTGGTCGTGGTAGTGACAGGAGGCCACCGGAGGTCCTAGAAGTGGCTGGAGAGGTCCTCAGGTCGGAGGCATTGAAGCTTGAGCGGAGCTCCGACGAAGTTCCGTTCAATGAAGCATGGAGGACCTGTAGGGTTAGATTGTGCCAAAAGAACAACAGTGTGTGCTCATGGGGTGAAATGTGAGTGCAGTGAGGCCTAGAGGGTGAAGTGAACGGTGTTGTTGGTATTCCTCCACCATAGAGGTGGTGCTTTGGTCGAAAGGAGGTGTAAAGTGTTGTCGGAGAGAATGAAGTAGTCTACCTAGGAATGGAGGCTCGCGGATGTGTGAAGTGTTGTCGGAGAGAATGCAAAATGGGAGCTCTAAGGAGGAGCTCGGTGGATGGTCAGAGGAGCGTGAGGATGCGAGGAGAAGCTGAATAAATTCTGAGAAAATGTGAGGAAAGAAGAAGAATGATCGGAGGAGGATGGAGGAGTCTACCTAGGAATGGAGGCTCGCGGAAGAGGCTCCGGTCATCGCTCGAGGGTCCGTAGCGACCCGAGCTCATGCAGCTCGTCGGAGGAGCTTCTACACGGTAGAGGTGTGCCACGGATCTCGCCGGAGGTAGTCAACCTTCTTCACTCGATGTTGTTCCCAATCGCTATCACTGATGAGGAGAGGAGAGCTCTGGGGTACCTCCTGCTATGATGGATGGCGGTGAAAGTAGCCGGAGTAGGGGTATTTGAAGGAAGAAGGTGGAGGTCCCGGCGATGGAGGAGTGATGTTCATGGGGTTTGTGGAGCACATGAGAAGGATATCATGGTGAGCATGGGTGCTGGCGAGGGTGGAGGGAGTGTGGGCTACATCGTGGGGTGCTCAATGGGCAGAGATGATGGATGATAAGGTGATGAAAATATAAAGGGTGCAGAGCCGTCGTGAGATGTAGATCCTGGGAGAGAGAGAGAGAGAGGGTCGGATGTAGACGATGACTTCTCAGCCGTTGTATCTTGTGATCCAATGGCCAGGAGTCGGGCACGAGATGAGGTCTAGATCAGATCGAGGCAGTGAGATCGAACGGCACAAGGGGCACCATGTGTCATAATTGGGAGCGCGACGCTTAAGAACGGCAGCAATTAGATCAGGCGAAGGATCGAAGGGCTATGATTGAGTGGATGAACAGGTGAGATCAAGTCATCATGGTGAAGATCCAATGGCCATGAGTGTGCCATGTGGAGAGCGGAGGTCAAGGCGCTGACATGCGGTCTTGATGAGATCTGGGGATGGATCTAACGGTGGAGAGATGATGTGGTATGGAGGGTCGAGATCTGAAGGAGGTGAGGGCGATCTAACGGCCCAGAGGCGAGGCGCATGGCAGCCAATGGAGTGGCCCGTGTGGCGCAATCAGAGGGCGCCACGTGGCGTAATCTGGTTGGTCGATAAAGAATGTGAGATAAGAGGGAGAAGATGGCCGAATTTGGAAAAACTCAGAACAAGAAAGTTGTAGATCTCGATGAGATCTACATGTTCATGGTGATCAAAAATGAAAATAAGGTAAAATAAAGTACTAAAATACAAGGATACAAATATACATACATACAATATACAATGGGTTCCTAAAACCCAAGTTTTGCATACGAGCTCTGATTAAATGAAAGTGGTCTCATTTTGGAGGTCTCTAGATGTATATTAATTTAAAAGTGAGTAGACCTAGACCGGAGTTTGTATGAGAGAGATATGTGCATTCTAAGGTCCATGACTTCCAACTTGGTTTGGGGTTTTATTGGGCAATTATTCAAGTTAGCACTTTTTTGGTATTTTTCTTGTATTATTAGTTAGTAATAAATACAATATAGAGTGAATTTACAGAATTTATAGTGAGTGGAAAATATATACATATAAGGTGAATTTCACAAGTGATGTGGGCTTCGCATTTATTCTAGATGCAAATTCTAAGATGAAATTGTTGTCAATGCATGCGTGGATGCTAATTATACATTTTTGGTGGAAATGTGTTCATAATTACTCGGGAACAAGGCTCTATTTTCAACTTTAAAAGTGATGAATCACAAATTCATCAATACCTTCAAATTCTTGTCATGTTTCCAGAGCATGACGACCATGCATGGAATTTATTCCCAATATCTCATGAGTGAGCTCATGTCTTCCGGTTCTTAAGTGAACTTGTATGATCCATTTGAGAGATCGTATTACTCATATGCCCTTGCATGCACACCAGAGCGGCGGTGTATAGACCTTGGTTAGGTCATCAACCTATTAGTCTACCAAATGTACATACTCAGACATGTAGTAATACATGTGTCTCCGGTCAGAGGATGTGTGCATGTATCACGATAGTATACGATATAGGACTTTGGTTATCTCGATCTCGTTAAGTCAACTCCTTGACCTAACTAATCTGACACCTCTGAATCTCTGTTCTTATGCAGAGGACCTACATCAAGAGGTCGGTCATATATCTTCCAATGTGAGAAAGGATTGCCATCTCCTACTCAGGCTGGAGATCATCTTTTAACAATCATTTGACGGTGCTTGATGAGTACTCAATCTAACTCATTAGATATTCATCCAAACGCCAGCCTCTATGATTCTATTATTGAATCAACAGTTGTATGATTATTAAGATGGCCATGGTACATAACCCTAATTGTACAGATGGACCTTATAGTGCATTCATTCACTTAATCTCATAAAGGGAGTGAAAAAATAATCAATAACTTTTATTGATAAATCAAACATCACAATAACATTTATTGTAGGAATGGTTCGCCTCAGGCTCGCATGGGTAACATATGATTGTCTTCTTGTTCTCCAAATCCCACAATCTATATCCATAGTTCTATACCATAGCCAACAAAGGTACACATTCTTGCTTTGGGATCAATCTTTCCTTTGTCTTCCTACTTAATGTGAATATTAGCTATGCATCCAAAGATACGTAAATGAGAAAGTGTTACCTCCTTTCCTGTCCACATTTCTTCTGAAAGATATCCATATAAAGCTACAGAAAGACCTCTATTGATTAAGTATGCAGTTGTATTTACTGCATCAGCCCAATGTCGCTTGGGTAGACCTACATGTATCCTCATGCTTTTGCACCCTCTAGAAGGGTCGTGTTCATGCGTTTAGCAACACCATTCTGTATAGGCTTCCTTGGGATCGTTTTCAATCTCTTGATCTCATTCTTGGCACAGTAGGATTCAAACTCTTCACTGCAGTATTCTCCCCCATTATCTAACTTGAGACATTTCATCTTTAAACCTGAATCAATCTCAATTTAAGGACTTCCACATTTTGAATGTGTCAAACACATTGGATTTATGTTTGATAAAATAAACCCACAGTTTCTAGTTGCATCATCAATGAAAGTAATAAAATAATGAGATCTTCTAAAGGAAGGTACCTGAGATGGACCCCATACCTCTGTATGAACCATCTCCGGTCGTCCAGCTTTTTGTACTCTTGAAGTCTTTGTGAAACTGACTTTCTTTATGTTTTCCCAAGATGTAATCTTCACAGAAGTCTAGATCAATGGTCTGCAATCCTATTGACTTTCCCTTCTTATGCATGATCTCCATTCCCTTTTCACTCATGTGACCAAGTTGTTTATGCCAAGTATTAGATCACACATAGATGATGCAACATTTATCTTATCATATGAGCCTGATGAAATATACATGGTTCCTTTTCTTACCTCGAACAAGGATCAAGATTCCTTTGACATCTTCCACGAATCTGAATCGAATGATGTCACCACGCCGCTTTCTTATAGTTGTCCAACATATATGAGATTTCTTGTTAGAGTGGGTACATGTCTAACATTCTTCAATCTCAAGAAGCTACCATTGGTTTGGGATACGTCAATGTCTCCCTTTCCAATTATGATGCAGCATTCATCATCTCCCAGATATACCTTTCCAAAATCACCTTTCACATAATTTTGGAGGATATCCTTTTGTGGAGTGGTATGGAATGAAACACCTGACTCCACAATTCAGGACTCACTTCGAGCATCTGCAACACGTATTAAGGCATTACTATCCTCATCATCAGTAAGATTTACAGTATTCTTACCTTTGTCATTTTCTCCTTTCTGCTTTCTTGGAGTCTTCCATTTTGTCTTGTAATGCCCCTTTTTATTGTAGTTCCAACTGACCACAGACTTCGAATCTCTAGATTAGGATATTTCTCTTACCGAATTTCCCCTCAAATCTTTTAATTCCTGTAACTCTTCCTGCTTCTTCCTTTTGTATTCACAGCAGAACCTGATGAGTGTTCCTCCGTAGACATCTTTTGTCATGCCTCTTCTCTAAGAAGAAGACCAGCAACATCCTTCAAATCAAATTTGTAGAATCAGAGAAGTTGCTAACTGCTACAACTAAAGCAATCCAATTATCAGGTAAACTAGAAATAAGTAGAAGAGATGTTACCTCATCATCAAACACGATCTTTATATACTCCAACTAATTGATCATATTGTTCAGATTATTCAAATGTGAAGCCACTATAGAGTTCTCACTCATCTTTAAACTGAAAAGCTTCTTCATCAAATACATCTAATTTGATGCGGATGGATTTTCATACATCTTTTCAAGAGATTTGAAAAAATTCGGCGTCATCATCTCCTTTGCGATATTTAAAGTCGCTGATGGAGCAAGGCTGAGACTTACCGTTCCTATAGTCGTTCGATTTAGGACCTTCCACTCATCATATTTCATGGCTTTGGGCTTCTTCCCTTTGATCAGAATATAGAGATCTTTCTGGTATAGAATATCTTCAATATGCATCTTTCAGAACATAAAGTTCAATCCATTAAACTTCTCAATCTTGACCTTCGATTCTTTAGTGATCTGTGTAAAGGTTACTCTCCGAACCTTGCTCTAATACCAGTTGTTGGGGACGGATCCGATCAAGCACCACACGATTAGAACCACAATCGAAGAAGAAAGCACGCACAATCGTACAAGACAAGGATTTATAGTGGTTCGACAATGTACCTACTCTACTTGCTCATACCAGACTCTTACTACTATTGCTTGAATGAAGTTGGGATACAATATGTGGTGCCACAGGGCTCCTTTTATACTACAATAAAAGAATACAAAGCATTCAGCAATCCCCGCCATCATCTCTCATCCAATTAGGATGCAGGATGTGGATTAAGCATCTAAACAATCCAACCCAATACCTCTCAGCCAATCAGAATGCAGTAGACGGATCAGACACCTCAGCAATCCAGCCCAAGAGCTCTCAGAAAATCAGAAGGCAAGAAGGTGATCAGCCACATCAATAATGCTCTTCACTTGTGTTCAACTAATCAATCTTCACAGAAGAAATCTCAACAAACCCCCCTTTACCGCGCCCCCTCCCCCGCCATCACATCTCCCGCTCCTCACCCAACCCCATCCTCCCATGCCCCCTTCGTGTCGTCATCATCGACGGTGGCCCAGCCATCTCCTCTACCGCTGAAGCCCTCATCTCCGATGTCGTGGAGACCTTCCTCCTTAAGCGCTCTCCCTCTGACGCCAAGCCCTACAATGGTGTCATCCCTCTCTACATGCTCGACAAGTTCTCCCTCCCTTCCAACCTCATCGGCTGCCGCGTATCTCGCTTGCGCATCATCTCCCCATCCAACTGCATTGTTGACTTCAGTTGCACTCTCAAACCCCACGAGCACATACCCATGCTTTATTGCGAGGTCCTCGACTCCTTCCTCTGCTATCGCGCCCAAATCTGCAGCGCCAACTCATCCCACCTTTGTCACTGCCCTCGACCTCCCGAATCATTGTGCTCCCCTACACTGTCTGCTACATCTTATCAGCGGACAGCACCTCGACCTCGCTTGAGATCGATGTCGTGATAGGTGTCGATGGCACCAAAAGACACATGGCGAAGCTCATCAGTGCGGGAGACTACTCCTGCATGATCGCGTTCCAAGAATAGATCAAGCCGTCAGCAAACAAGATGGAGTACTACAATAACCTGGTGGAGATGTACATGGGCAGCGACGTGTCCTCGGACTTCTACGCATGGGTTTTCCCCAAGTGCGACTACGTGGTGGTCGGCACGGGGACGTTATTGTCGAAGAAGAAGATAAAGAGGTATCAGGCTGGGATATTGATGAATTCCCGATTCTCACTCTTTATTCTTTTATCTTAGCTATTTATCTTGGCAAAGCATTATGTCGATAAGTGTAAATAGCATAAGTTACATTTGACATGCATATGTTAACTGTGTATGATTAGCATGTATTTGTGCAAAAATAAAAGAATAAAGGAAAAGAAAAAGTAGGGAAATATAGAGTGACCCCAACCCCAAGAGAAGGTCAAGCTTTAACCTCATCGCCAAATAAAAATAAGTAGAGAGAGATAGGGCCTACTCTATACTGTATATATAGCACTTATATATGTAAATAATTATTTTGAACAAAATAAAAATAATTTATTCTTTTTACCTCCTTGTATTCTTTCTTAAAAAGAAAATAAATAAAATAAAAATAAAAAAATAAAATAAGCATTACAATAAAATCATCTCTCACTTGTACAAAATACATGTATACATACAACATTCCTTATTTATTATATACCTGTAAATAACTAATAAAAAATAAAAATTATTTTAGACTCCTAAAAATATCTTGTAAATAAATAAAATACAAAATGAGGGTTTTTATGTGAAAATAACAAAATAAAAATAATTGTAGAACATACATAGGCATATTGTGCATGTATATACATTGTATATACCCTACATTATTTTTCATAAAAATAATTAAAACTCACAGAAAAATTCCTTGAAAAATAACAAATATTTCTTATGAAAACTTATTGATTTAAGGTCATTTATTACATTTATTGAATTTATCAATATTATGTAAAATCCTTTTTTGTGATTGGTCGGCTCGAATGTTGATCGCGGGTCAACGGCCTCCTCCAAGCTTGACCCGACACGAACCCTCTCGTCGGAGCTTGTTCTTCCCTTTTTCCTGGTCAGATCGAGCCTCCTTCTGATCTGAATCTTCGCCCACACCTCCTCTTGAGATCCAGCATCTTCGCAGATCCCTAGGAAGGCGCAGATCTTCCTAGGGTTGCGCCCTTTGCCCGATTCTTTCACACCCCTAGGAAGTCTATAAAGCATCTCCTCCATCCTCTTGGCGTCGCAGCTCGTTCCTCTCCTCTTCTTCCACCGCCAACAACCTCAGGTTGAGTAACAACTACCAGAGGCTCCCTTTGGATTTGAGTTTTGTGGCCAGGAGACGCAGCTCAGCTATGTGGCTGGTATGCACTGCCATGACAAGACTTCATAGCTCGGTCGAGGCCACAACCTCGCTTACCACCTTCGTATGAATCTCCAGAGTTCATCTCGAACTTCAGGTATCCCTCATTTCCCATTCATTTCCCTATTCGATTTGTTCTTCCATTTTGCATTGGCGTACCTTCCACCGCTCGGCTCCGGTCGTCGGAGCCCCATCTCATCGTCATACCTTTATCGATCCAACCCTCTACGCATGCTCACGCTTCCTCCGTAATATGATCATCCTTAGGCTCGACCATCGGGTCGAGATTAAGTCAAGGATCTCCTCCCTCATCTTCACCGAAGATCGAACCCCACCCCACCATCGCTTCTTTCCGTTTTTACTCCAATAACACCAACCAACGCTTTTCCCTGAGTCGAGCTTTCCTTTTTAGGTGTTTGCACATGCAGGGATTCCAATTCCGACCTTCAGAGGGCCCGCTGGAGTAGCTCCAGGTCCATCTTAACTGTCACGCATATCCGACCAGGAGCTTCCTCATCGGACCTGTCTATCGACGCGGGTAACTTCCACGATCGTGTTGGACCCTTCTGATCGCTCATCGGTGTCGCAGAGTGCATCTGAGACTCGGGTGAAGTTCTTCGGGTCCTGTTATTCCAAACCCCTTCCGTACCATTGGATTGGCCCTCCTCTGCCAAATCTGATCATAGCCTCTAGTCGGAGCTGCCTTTGGGCTGTTGGATCTGACGCCTGACGTATCTGCACCCCACATCCCCGACATTCTCTGGGGCGTCAGATCTGACACAATAGAAGATCCGCACCGCATGTCCCAGCTTCCACTAGAGCACGCCATGAATCCCCCACGCACGTCGCACGCACCCGTCGAGGGTATTTTACATTTTCCTCCCTATATTTTATGTTTTACTTTTTAGTCTGTTAAATAAAGTTGTAGTTCAAACTTTTTGCATATCAGTCCTTAGATTTGCAGTATTTACACTTTGATCCTTCGAGTTTGGATACACGTGCAAGCTTACGTGCCTTTGTAATGTTTTTGCAAGAAATGTCATGTACTTTCTGATGGTTATGATTTGAATGGAATATTTCCTATATTTGCACCTATACCCCTGTGCGTGATTTAATGAGTATGTGCACTTATTTTGTGGACTTTTTGCACTAGTACCCTAGACTTTTTATATGCGATAATGTTTAGTCTGGAAACATTAGTATAATTGCGATTAGGTCCCTACAACATGTGTGTGTTTTTAATCAAATAATTATTAAATAAACTCCAAAATTTCCATGAAAATTACCGTTAGCTTCTGCTATCGCGTATTATTTTTGGTAATTTTTGTGACTTGATTTAATTTTATTTGATATTTTTAAAAATCAAAAACCTTTAAAAGCATGTCTTCTATTTTTTAAAACACCAAAAAAAATAAAAATAGACTCAAAAATTCTATAAAATTCATGTTTGTTTATTTTTGTGTGTTCTTATTTTATTATCATTTTTGTTGCATTGTCTTTGATAAAAACCCTAAAAATCACAAAAGACTAAAAATATTATAAAAATCATTAAAAATTATATAAAAATAAAAAAATGTTATTTCAACTGCTATGATTAGGTATTTTTATCTACTTTATCATAAAAATCACAACCAAGATGAGTAGGCACTTTTTATATTTTAAATTTACCCTATAGTCCAGGCTGTATATTGCCTTATTGTTTTATGTTTGTTTCATTTTCATAAAATCAAATAAAAATCATAAAAAATGCCATAAAATCGTCAAAAACATCTGCATATGTCAAAAATATAAAAACCTTTTTATTTTTGGATTTTGTGTGTTTTTAGCCTAAATAAAAATTGTGAAGGCTTCCTTGTTCCTTAGTGTTCTTATTGCCGTGTTTGATTGTTCTCTATTTTGAAAAATACAAAAATTTGCAAAAATTAAAATTAAATAAAAATGATATTTAGTGTTCTAATTCTGACTATTTCGTGCATTTCTGTGTTCCATGTGTTCGACCCTGGTCACTATACCAGGTTAAATAAATAGCGGAGACCACTTACATTGATTTTCGTACTTGATTGTTTTGATTATGGTCTTGATTTTCTTGATTAACTGATCCTTACAATTCGGGTCGCAATGACCCTTTGATATTACTTAACCGAAGTTGCCTTGGCCAGTCATCAGATACAGGGGTAGGAAAGCGTGAAGATCAAGGGGGATGATGGTGAAGGTGGAGGCGTACCTGATTGCAGAGCACTCAAGGGTGAGTACGGTGGCGAGGCAGGAGGACATGGGAGGAATAGGGCAGGAGGGTGTGGGAGGGTGAGGGCGGGAGGGCGAGGGTGGAGATCGAGGGCGGAGGGTGAGGGAGGAGGAGGGAGAGGGAAGAGGTCGATGAGGAGGATGAGGGCAGCGGATATCGATGAGGTGGTGGGTAGGAAAGGGAGATGAGGAGGAGATGAGGGAGAGTGGTGCTCAATGTAAATTTGATAAATAAAATGAGTATAATGTAAAAGAACGTAATGGAATCCGGTTAGTTTTAACGAGTATATGGGTGGGGGTTAACCAGAAAAGTCTATCGGGTAAGGGTTAGCAAGTTTACAGGGTCGAAGGAGGAATTAGGTTATTTCAAAGGTTGTAGAGGTAATTGGCAAAGATTATAGGGTCTATCGAGTAAAAATCCTTGAATATAAATTGGTTATAAGAAGAAACATACGTGCAATTGAAATTTGAAATGTTAATGGGGATTTATGGAGTCATGTATACATGGTCTTTGTACCATAAAAAAATTTCTGGAATGCAGGTTATTTTACGCTTTATATTCCAAGTATCCCAGGGCATTAACTTCATGAATGGTAAAATATTTCCAATGGATACTTAAGCCCATTACAAATGAATGAATAATGGATTCATGCAGTAATTAAAAGAAAATCATTTGGATACTTACGTACTCATATTATGGTTATTATCACCATGACTCCATCTACCTCCTTTCTCGTGTTGCGTAGAACATCATGAAAAATCAGGAAATTGTTTAAGGTACAAAGAAAATCTCATCACGAGGGAAAAGTAGGAATATTCCACGATCACCATTCATCCATTATCAAATACAAGACCAATTAATGTAACAAAATTTCAGATAACGATACATGTCTTAGATGAAGGAACTGACAAAAACCATGTGAATCCAACAACAAGAGGAAGGTACTTATCGTTACTAGTATATGAAGCACATCATAAGAACAACCAAGGCTCCAAACACGTTCAAGCATATGTGTACAAAAGTCGTGTGAAACCAACAGCAAGAGGAATTACCTCCGAGCATGTTCCCTCGGGATCTCCTCTCACACGTAAATAATATTTCCATCGCTTGATCGCAGTGAATACATACACTATGGTGACCTCGAGCTCCCCTATGTGATGGCGGTTGCGGATCTTCTACCGGAGCACCTTCTTAAACGTCGATGACAACCCTCCAACGACAAATCTGACCAAGGTGGTAATGCTCCAATAAGGAAAAAGGATGGTAGTGGCTAGGGTTTTGAGAGGGTAGCCTACCATCTCCTATTTATAGAAGGAGATGTGAATTTGGATCCTAATTTCGGATCTGGTTCGGATCCATATATGTGTCTCTATCATTAAACTTAAAACATCAATATCTTCGACTAGGAAAGTCAGAATTTGATATTCTTGGGCTCATTGAAAAAATCTTGACGAGCTCTATAAAATGATGCAATCATTTATATTTCTTAATATTAAAAATACTTCAGAATTTAAGATAAAAATACGGGGTTTCACATCGTAGACCGCTCGATCATAAGGTGGGCGAGCACCTAGCGTACATAGGTGCTCGCCCTCCCGCCCTTGGGACAAAGCTATCTGTGAGCACATGTTGTACGAGCACATGTGCTCGCCCGACAGGTGGGCATGCATATGAGAAGACACCATGTGCATGGCAATCACGACTATTTTTGTAGTGTTATGATCTCGGTGTGTGTTGGAATGGTAAGGGATCCATTTATAGAGTAGAGATGGCCTTAAGAATAGAAAATACTCAATTTACCATGTCAAGAAATGGCTAAACAATCATATTAATATATTGGTGTACCGTTCACATTTACATGTAGGGATGCCATAGTAGAACACACTTAAAAGTTTTTCAATGGCTAATATTCACCGATGTTCAAATTTGTATATCTGTGCAACTTTGGTTAGGATTCAAGGCACGCTAAAACGAGCAAGTTCAAAGGATTAATCGTGAAAGTATACCATATACATGGATTTATACTGTTGTAATAGTAAGGTATTTAATTGAATTTGAATTTGTCTAGACATGTACTTGTGTATCAGGATACCGATTTATGTAACAGTACTTGTACCGGTACACATGGTCATGTATCGATGATGGGATACAATGGGTATACAAGGATTTGCACTGATATAACAATATTCAAAATGTGTGCATGTTTGAACTTACGCAATAATAACTTTGTACAAATTAAAACTTTAAGAGTTATATGATTACAAACTGAAATGATAAATCGAAATGATCAAACCTTTTGTAGTCATTTTTAGCTCGAACTTTCTCCTCAGTAGCAGCTTTATCGAAGCAACATTAGAGCCTGTTTGGTTGCAGGGTTGGACTGGGTTGGGTTGGGCTGGGTTGGAGTGTCACCTTTCTTCCTTTGCACTTTAAGATGTGATATAACAACCTTTGTTATATCTGCAACAAATATTTGTCTAACAGTAACCAATTATTTTACATTTTAATTCGATGTGTCATTCATTAATCAAAATACTCAAGGAAAAATATTTCCACAAATGTCAACAAAGGAGGATTGATATGGTGTGGAGCACTGATAGTGTTCCTTATATACCTTAGCGCTAGATTCATTACCAACCATATAGAAGGAGGGGGAATGGGTGATGCCTTTTAGCATAGCCTTTTTCACTTTGGAATCAAAAGATGTGTAGTTCTTGGAGATGTGCCCAAGTAATTTACTTTAGAAGCATAAGGGAGCATAAACACCATGTCATTTTACATTCTGAATGCATGCACAATTAAAACAAGAAAATCTTCTTTTGAGATTTTGAGCCAATTATATTCATTAGACTTATTAGATTCAACATCCGATAGGCGAAAGACTTATCATTTTTAAAAAACAAGGAGGATTTTTAGATAGTCAAGGTCATTCCCCTACTCTCATCCTTCAGTACCTTTTTTTGGTAGGAGGGTTGGGGATTCGAACCTTGGTCTTTTATTTGGGAAAGCCACTGCTCAACCACCGGACCAATTGTTTGGTTCAAAAAATTAAGGAGGTTGCCAATTAGAAGTTTGAGCATTACCACATGCTGATGACAAGTTGTTGATCAAGAAGTGGTAGGATAAGAAGCACTTTCTAGCAAAAAAAGGTTCATTTTGGTGATCTTTAAAGTGACACTTAGAAGAAGAATTCTTGGGGTTGATGTTGTTAACTGCCACATTTGATGAAGATATTAAACTTTGATCTTTCATCAAGTGAGGAACAACATAATGATTTAAATAAGGAAAACGGATATATGAAATTGAAGAAAGATTTTTATTTTGTAGTTTTTTTTAATAGTAGGCCTTGTAATTTCGAGGGTTCAAAGTGTCCCCCTTGTGATTCAAATCCGGGTCCTTTAAGATATAGGCACATTGCACTACCACCGGAACACTAATTGGGTTCATTTAATTTCAGTGATTAAGAAGGGGAGGGTGAGGTCAAATCTTGATCTTTAGAGCGAGAGCTCACTACTTCTACCACCAGACCATAAGATGGGTTCAAATCAAGATTGTAGTTACTCTGTGTCGCAGTCATGAAAGAGGTCAGTTTCCAAATCAGAGGAGAATGCATTAAAATTATTTATTTATTACTCTTAGCTCTTTATACGATGAAATGGGCTAAAGGATTTTTTTTTAAATCGATGTACCTTTGTGGCTATAAAGATAGATTTTTGACATAAAGTTAAATTTAGAATGATGAAATTCGATCCAATAAAGTGAGTGACATATTTAACATACTTTTGGATTAAGCCTTGGGTTCTTAGTTGTTACAAGAAAGATTAAGTTATCTAAATGAAAGGGAACGAAAATTTAATAGCATTATAAGGTCATCCCAAGCTATAACAGATTGAGAGGTTCATTACGAGAGTTTTCATCAACATCAAAAAAAGACAGTAGGAGAAGTTACAAACCTTTTTCGATATACGCAGATTTTAACGTAGAGTTAAATTTAGGATTAGGGAACTTGAGAAACATACTGAATGGTGGTTATTAGCTGACTTTTGAATTAAGTAGGTAGCTATTTTCTTAAGTCTACTGCGTTTACTACAAGCAGGATATCAGTATAGGCTTCCTGAATGGAAGGGAACGAAAGCTTGATATCATTTTTAAGGTCCATCCAAACTAAAGTAGATGGAGAGGCTCATAAGGAAAAATCTCATGTTATGCATCAATTAGGTAAACTCAAAAGATGAACCTGATTAACCTCGACTCGTGATTTAATTACCATGTATTTAGTTATACAGCTTCGAAGTTTATTTTTTTATGTGATCACAACATTAAAAAGAAAGTCATAATTTTCCACAGAAGTTGGTTCCAAAATGGGAAGAGATATCGGTTTTGGGATTAGTGTAATGAATATTTCAAGAAAAAACATCGGGAGGGAGGTTGGATGAGGTAATAGGTTGGTTTAGAGAAATTCAGTTAACGTTGTTCAATCGAGAGAAAGAAAGTAGATGACTATTAATCAAGTTTTTAAATCTACCAGACGAGAAAGACTTGAGTTTATTGAGGTAGAATCCAGCTGACCTAGAATGAGACAATGAACCCATAAAAGGTCTTTGGCTTTAAGTTTCTAGAATCCTTGAATGCCCAACAAAAGAAAGGAGGTAGCTAAGCTACAATGAAAAACAAGAATTAAGAAGGCTCAACTTAATAACAAAAATCACCATACCAAGCAGCCAACACCGACCAATTACCTTCTCCACACTCCACGCTTTATATTTCACATTCTAATTCTAATCTTCTTAACAATATTCTATATTTATGTGTTTTACCTTAACCTTCTAGGTTTTGTTCCCTTCAATCTTTTTCCTTTCCTGGGACACATTTTTATAGGCATCGGTTGGATGCAGGCAGGACAACAAAAAATCTATAGTGATGCATATTATGGAATATATTCTATCACCCGTTGTTATATTGTTAGTGATAATTTATATAATGATGATTATATGTTATCTTTGTTATCAGATTTGTACTAATCATCGCTAAAAATAGAAATGATTAGTACAAATATCTATAGCAGAAGTAATGGATAATTATTGTTATGTGAATAGTTGCTAGCAACATAACAATGAATATGTCATTCGTTATGAATTTCAAGTATAAAAAATAATTATACAATGGATAATATTTGTTATTATATACATAACAATTGATTATTTAGCAACGTAATCCTGAAAATGCATCAATAGAAAACATGTTGTTGTGAGGATATCATCCCATAATCTTGGAATAAAAAACTTCATCGCATGTTAAGCTATCCTAATGTCATCCATTATGTTTCTATGCATGCAATATATCTCTTTTTCATCAACCAATCAAACAAGAACGAGTGATGATCCTCAAGAATCCTTTATTCAATCTTATTCATTATTCTTCATATTTAAGTTGACAATATGAGAAAGATAATGTAGTTGTAATATTCAAATTGATCGTCCTCGATCATACTTTCACAATAAGAGCATTATGTATGCAAAAGTACAGTCATGACCCCCATATCAAAAAGGACGTGGCGAATTAATCGACATATATAGGCTAGGTCCTCTTGTGTATTTGTACTGATTTTCGGATGCATCCATTCGACGAAAGGAGTAGATCCATGCGGCAAGGATTTGATGGGGTCCAAGGAAAAAAATGATGATAGAATCGATTTTCTTTCAAGATAAGAAAAAAGTCTAAGGGGGGTATAGAAGGAATAGAGTTTTACCTATATAGTAAAAGCAAAGGGTACAAATTAGTACTTGCTTGAGGGATTGGACCATCTAGGCTTTACTTGGGGGCTCACAAGCTCTGTTTTGTTGCATGGAGAAGAAGACATGATCACTAGGGTGCATGTGGTAAGGGAAAGATCTCAAGCCACACCTCTCTTAATTCTTACCATATAAATCCAATGCATATCATTACATATAAAAATGGACTTGTGGACAAAAGGGCGGTACATATTAGGCCATTGGAGGTCCCCACCCTAAACCCTTAGGGTGCGTTTGGTTGGGGGGTTACCCCCCACTTTGGGTGGGTAACCCCCCAAAACCCCCACTTTTAACCCACTAGTGGGGTCCACTCCCTTCCCATCAAAAAATTATATATTATACCATCATATCATCTAAAAATCATAAAATACTCAACTTCTACTCACTATTCCAAACTTCAATACAATCACAATACAACAACCACCCACTTTTTCAAATTTCAATACAATCATATCATAATAACTACCACCTTTTTCAAATTCCAATACAATCACATCACACAAACCCTCCCAACCCTTAACCTACCAACCAAACACACAAACACAAAACCGGGTTATCCACCCCGGGATAACCCACGAACCAAAGGCACCCTTATTTTCCTTATTCTCCATCCTTATTCATGCTTATTCTCAAACTGAACATCCTCTCAGAGAAGAGATTCAATAGATAAACTTTTATTTTTGCAATTTTTAACGCAATATTCTTTCCAACTAAATCAAAGAAAACAACATTGACAGCAAATAGGTAACCAAAACGAGTTGATCAGCTTATTTTTTTGATTCCATGAAAAACATCACGAAGCAAATGAGTTGCTTCAACATTTATTTGTGTAATCAGCATGGCAAAGAAAGTGCATTTCATAGTATAGTGATAGAGAAGACATCTCCTTTACAACAGAACAAACATCTAATACTAAATATATTCACCTTTTTCAAAGTTAAATTGAGACAACATTTTAATATATTCTACTTTTTTCAAGTTAAATTGATAGAGCAAATGATGGACCCCTAGTCTCCTAACAATACATAACATATATGTAATGTTGTATTACAAAGGAATAAAACTAGCATAATTTTTTGATATTGTAAATACCAACTTTGTAATTCCTTAAACAGCATCACTTTTTATGCGATTAATCACAAGCAATAAGATATAATTGTTAAAATCATCTAATCTAAACTGAGAGCAATTACACATCAGAAGTTATTGAAATAGGAATGTAAATAGTCGGATGCATAAAAAAATAAATGTGTTGTCATATTTATACCATTAGGGATACAAATGATAGGATATGGATGCGGATTTTAGTGCTATCACTAGCAGATATACTCACGCTTCACGGCGGACGAAGAAGCATGAATGGAAAATTGTGTAGTCTTCTTTTTATTTAAGTTACAGTAAACATATTTTGCTATTTATCATTAAAGTTTGATTAGAATAAAATATCTGCAAAATCAAATGTAAAGAGAACACGTGATCTTTGCTTATAAAAAAGAATTGAAAATGTATATCGTTAAGTTAGTTTGTTACATGAGAATGATGTAAATTATGGCGTATATTTACAATTAACAAATAGTAATTTCTGATAAAAAAAAATTTAGCAGACATGGTATATCTTCCTGCAGTTGTATTGAAATGAGAAAACAAAGAATCAACAGAACCAAGCATATATAAAGTTATAAATTGTAGTCTGCAAATTACGAGAACATTAAAAACATGTTTGAAGATACAGAATTATCTATTTGAAAATATGATGTAATATGAAACTTAATAATGGCATCATGGAAAGCAATTAGTGTAAAATTTAATTTCTGACGAAGTACTTGTTATATATGTTATATATGTAACATGGAATCAAATTAGCTCAACTACTTTTTAATATGGGTGTTTTAGAAATTTAACGTTTCATGTCAATTGATAATCGTAGACAAACGGGGATAACAGAGATAGCAAGGGGGCATGAAACAGTTAATATGTTGGAACAACATAACAGAGTACTTGTTACATATAGCATTTAATATTTAGGTGAACAAAGCAGATGGAGACAATAATTACCATATAGCAGCAATTCTTCGAGCATGGGGACAGGACGGTTCCAATCTATTGTTTATCTTACTAATGAACAAAGTAAAATATCAGTAAATAATCATTTGAATTACGTGGAAGCAATCTGATGCACAGACCTGAAAAAATTCAAACACTTTCCTACATATGAGGATAACATCACGTCATTATCTCTATGTGGATAGACATTAAAAATAACATCTAAAAATATTTATCAACTTAAGGAAACAAATGTACAATAAAATTGCAATACAATATACCAGAAGAAATGCAATTTCTGAAATAGATAAATTTTCTAGAAGATAAATGTGTTAGGAAGAAATTTAGAGACAAACTAATTTCATTCAAGGGAAGGAGCTATAACCATTTAATGTGTGTGTCATGCAAACATGGTAGACACGATTTTTAAGAAAACTGATAAACATGGTAACATAATTTTAAGAAAATTGATTTACAATAAAATTGTAATATAGTATATAGAAAAAAAATACAATTTCTGATAAAGCTAAAAATTTTGGAAGACAAATATGTGAGAAAAAAATAGGAGGCAAACAAATGGCATTCTACATAACATGCATGTCAAACAAACAGTACCGAAGCAGAAAGTCAAAATTGAAACCATATATTTCATTTGCATTATTTTGCACCATAGAATTATGGAATACATGTCACCGAACAAAAATCAATCCAGCAATCGAGACACATTGCGATAATCGTACCCGAGAAGAAAAGGACGACGGGAGGCGGTTTGCTACAAAGAGGGGAGTGGAGAGAAGGACGCCCACTTCAAACATCATCACCAAGAAAAAAGGGGAGATGGGAGGGGGGTTTCTTCGGTGAGGAGAGATAATAGCAGGCAGTGATAAACATACCTAACAAGAAGGAGAAGAAGGGAGGTGCTTTGCCACGAAGAAGGGAGCGGAGAGAAGGGTGTGTTTATCACATAGAGGACGATGGGAAAAAAGGAAAACCTATTTACGATTCCTTGCAGCCAGAAAGGAAACTAAATGGAAGACGGCTATCGAAATTTAGAAGAGGAGGATACCATGTGGAGAGAGACTCAAATGGCCTCAACAAAAGGGGGAGAGAGAAAGGTTGCAGCAAACACGTGGAGAGGATGCATACCAAATGGGGATTAACTCTACCTAAAGCGGTGGGGGTAATAAAGTTGGTCTTGAGAGAGGCCGGAAAAGACGATGGGAAATGGTAAAATGTTGCCGTATACACGTGTCAATGGGTCTTGTTGAGAGTTTAGCAGGTCGGGAAATAAAATGGGTACTAGGGAGACTGAACCCGCGCTTCCCTGCGGGTCAGACCACCAATAAGTGTTACAATTATTTAGATGAATTGTAAATTTAAACAATAGCTTATACTATAAGGTACTTAGCAAAATACAAAAAATTGGAAACAAATATTTGGATTAGGCATGTGCTACATGTATATATGTTTTTTATATATACATAGTTCTTATTTACAGAGAATAGCATAAGACCATTACATACTTACAAAACAAATACTGTAAAAAAAGAAACCACATGAAGATAGTTTTTTGCTACAAAATATGTATGAAAATATCATGGTGATATTTTCGAAACAAAAAATTATTGACTGTCGTTATAATTTAGTGAAACTTTTTATCTGTGTGGGAGTCATCATTCGTCAATGTTCTCCACCTGCAATATAACATAAAATTAGCTATGTTAGTCAGAAATTGATTTATATCTATGTTTAAATAAAGAAATTAGATGAGAAAGTTCTTACATCTTTCTAGGCCTTTTTACATCCTTATAGGCCTTTTTGAGCTTGCATATGATTCTTTCATTACTTGTATTTCTTTTCAATTTTACATCAGCTTCCTTTTTGTCCCTGCTTTTTCAAAAAAGAAATTATAGGTATAGAGATAAAAGTAAATTCTTCGTTGATCCTTGTAAAATTATTGTGTGATGAATGAGGCAACTGTTAATATTCAAGACTAAAAATAATTAATGGCAAACTAAATAAATCATGGGACATCAAGGAACCAGTTGCCTTAAGAGTAAATCATCATATTTGGAAAACTAAGTAAAAAAGGAACAATGACAATGTGAAAACAAAAATTAAAAAAATCAAGTTGATATTTGATGAAGTTATTTTTAACAGAACAATAGACATTCAAAATAATCTCACTTTTCCTTAAATCAATATAGCGAAATTCGGTAAAATATCCAATGAACTGCTGCCATTAATGTAAGTGAAAATTTTGGGACACTGATGAAAGCAATAAACTACACCAGATAAAATTTGCTTGAAAAAAAAAGCAATAACACATGTATAGAACCATAGATTCACAATATATTATGCAAGCCTCTTCAAACAGTATACAAAGGAAAGGTAAAGCAAAGTTTACCTGATATTTTTTGCCAAATCTCCGTCAAAGATGATTGCTACCAAATAAGCCAACCAAACTTAATCTCAAAACTCTTTCCTATATGAAGCTGAAACAAAGAAAAGGAAATACTGAGAAGTTCAACCTGATTTAGCATTTATAATTATAAGATGAAAAATATAGCCTTTGCGTAGATTTTAGAACATCAATAATATGAAAATGTATGTAAGATTCAATTAATGATTTAGAGATGCCACAGTTCTTAAATAAGGTGTCAACCACTATCAAGCATACACATGAATCATACGATACCACATACATCTAAAAAATAATATTTGTTAATATGAATCGCATGCATGCAAGATTCAATTAATACATTATTATCATAATCTCTACAGCTTGAACATGTCTCTACATGTCTTTTGCGCCTCATCACCTGTAGATTTAGCGGTAACATGGTCCATACCGTGATCCATGGGACGGATGTAACAGATCGGTTGACAGGGCTTTCGGAGCATGAGAGTATATATAGGTCTAAGATCGGGACATGTCAAATTATTTCGACAAAAGAAGCAAAGGATTCTTTTCCCGAGCTAAATCCATATACTCTTTTGTTGATCAAAGTATCTCCATAAATATCTATTACCCCTTCCAATTAAAACTCGAAGGTAATCAAGGAAATGAAATACTTGACAACAAAACAACGGTATTATTTCAGCAAAAGGCAACGGGAAATTTTTTCCCCAACATCTGCCCCTAAACATTCTTGTATAACATTCTGGTAACTGCTATTTAGGAAGCAAAGTACGACCGTAAAAATCACAAAGAGAAAAAGAGGAGTAAGCCCTCCCGTGAACATTGCATGCAACATCTGGAACTATTCACATCAGTCCCCACACCCCTATCCCTACAGTAATTGTTGTTGCAGACGCAAAGTACCGAGACAAAAAAAATACGAATTGGAGCAAATGGAAAAGCTTGACCTCTACAATAGAAACTCAAAATCTGGACATCGGTCATACCTTTGGTGGTAAACCTTCGGCCTCCTGGTGATTTCAACAACGAACCAACACCGAAAGGGAATGCCAAAGCAACAACACGGAGAGAAAGATTCCACCAGCCAGTTTTCCAGGAAAGAAATGAGCAAGAGTGATAACCGGAAATAAGAAAGGAAACCCATTTATACGATACCGTTTAGAGAAGCAAACCCCGAGACGGGTGTCGATGACAGAAGGAGAAGGAACGACTTGCTGTCGTTCGGAGAAGACAGATGGCTATAGAGGAGTGAAGGTGTCAAGGCTTAAGGGCGGATTTTTACGGGAGAGGAAAGAGGGACGAAAGAGGGATTGGGAGAGATGGCGAAGAGAGAAATGTTAAAGGAAAAGAAAGCAGACACGTGAAAAGAGCAGGGAGGAGTTGTCGATTGTACTTGAGAGAGAGAGAGAGTCACGTGTGAGGAGGAGTGCGAGAGTGGTAGGAATGGGGAAAAGGAGATGAGCCGAGTGATGTGAGTACTGCCACGTGTAGGATGTATGGGAAGAGGGGAAGCTATCCAGCTTTAATATATAGATAGATATGGTGACAAGTCGGGGAAGCCATGCCGAGAGTTTGGCAAAAATGCTGGGCAGTGGAGGAAGATTAGAGTAGACATGTGGCAAGGCCCGTGGAAGTAACTGGGTTTTAGTATAGTTATAGATATCCTTGTCCCTTTTCAAATATGCATCGTTAAAAATTTGAGATAAATAACTACCTTAAATATATATATATATATATATATATATATATATATATATGTATGTATGTATGTATGTGTATGTGTGTGTGTGTGTGTATATATATTGGATAGCTTACACATGACATAAATATATTAATGTATTTATTTCATAACAATTATATCAAATATGGCGAAAGGATATATATAGTTAAAAATAAATCTATAACTATATGTATATATAAAAACTGATATAGCAATACGAATATTTATGTATCATATCAAAGTGATACATCAATATTTGCATAAAAATAGACACGACGGTGGGTTGACAATGGATATATTCATATCTCTTTACATCCTTACTTCACTACAATAAATTTGGCCTAAGGCAACGAATATGTTAGTATCCATTGACTTTTGTGGTTAAGTATATAACAATAAGTATTATTCATTGCTTGATTTTTTTGATTCACAATAAATATTGTATTTTTTATATTCCTCACAACAAATCATATTTAAGTGATTATTGTTAGCTTTCTTATAATCAATCTTAAATTAAGCAATTATTGTTACAAATTTTAACAAATAATTCAACGAAAAAATATTGTTATATGAATAGTTAACGACGAATGCGACATTTACCAGAACAAGAGATAATTTGGCTATGAATATTATTCATTGTTAAATCTTTATATCATATGATATGGCAATGAATATTTAAATTATGTTGCATTTAGATATTATCATATATTTATCCATTTTAAAATATCAAAATGCATGCATATAAAGATATTAGTCAATTACAAAAATATGTTGATGTGTCCTTAAAAATAGACAAGGATATACCAGAAACATATCAAATACGGATAACAACATAAACAATCCAAACAATTTCTATTTATAAATAAATTTTTTGAATTAAATATCCATGTAAACTCATAATTATACATAAGTACCTCTAAAACAACTCATCTTAAAATTACATTTTTGTTAATATAATAATATTGATATTTATGTTAAATCACAAGTTTTGTAGAGTTATTTTTGAAAAAAACACTTCTAAATATTAATGTTTAAATTTTCAAGTCATTTTCACGAATTATGCAACCAATGAAATCCAAAAAAACACTGACAAATAAAATATTTGTAAAATAACATGAGCAATAATGTCTCAGTAGTTTGTTCTCCAAGTAAACAATTTTGGTTTTATACCCATCAAGAAGAAATTCCTAACTTTGTCCCTGCACATAGCTTTTTAAATTTTTTAGATTTTATCGACAAGATAACTACATTATTAGTTTACAATAAATTACATATATAGTGAACTAAATCAAGAGAAAAAAGAGAGAAATTAATTAAATATGATGGATGGGCCTTCATCCACCTTGGAAGATTCCTACTTTAAAAATATAGGATTAGCTTTCTATTGATCTCTCCTTTTCTGACAACAAATAAAGGATGATAGATCTGATTCCTTCATAGATCTATGGGGATTTGAATTTGTCGGTGCATAAAAGCCTAAAAAAGCCAAATTTTGAGCATTGTTTTACTCTGTACAAGCAAAAGCAAAAGGAGTTCTTGAGAATTTCTTTGTTTGCCCTATTCCTCAGAAGATGTTTTTACCCTATTCCGACTATCAAGCACCTTTTTTTACTTTTAGTTCCGGGGAATGAATATTTGTTAAGTCCTCTTGTCGGACGACATTTATAAGGAGATTGCAAATAGTTAAGTTTTTAATGAACCTTTAAGATGGAAGTTGCTTCTCGAGCATATCCGTCCTGTTGCTATTAAGCTTACAGTATATTAGCAACCATTTTTAGTTGATGTTCCCATCTCAAGGGTAGTTGGGCAATGCTCGACACAGTTACCACAAAATATAAAAACTCCAAAGTCAATAATATATATAAGAAAACATTTTTTTCAATAAATATTTCAATCTCTAAGTAACAACTAGTTCTATGTTTTTTTAGGAAAATGATGACTTCATTCATCAAATTTCAAAAAGATAACCAAAGATTCTACCACTGACAACACAAAAAAGATTGCAGCAAGTTCTGCATTTAGTACAATCAGAAAAATACTTTCTTAAATCAAATTACTTTTAGAACGTTCGTTGAGGATAACAAGTAGCAAAAGAAAAATAATCAAGATCAACAAAAAGGCCATCTATAGTGGGTAACATATCACACAGAGGCGAGGGTTTCCCTTCCTTTTGAGCACTCATTGTAGTCAATCAACGAGCACGGGCTTTTGTCCTTCATTTCTTGGATCAATCATCAAGATACAAAATCAGATATAAATAGGTAGGCATAAGATTTCAAACCATTTTTATGATACATACTCAAGGTTAGAAGGTCGACATACAACCCTTCTTCCAAATCAACTACCAAGCATATACTCGCTTGGCTTTCATGCACCAACAGGAGAGAGTTGGAACAAAAGTTTGGGCTGGTAAGTAGTGGGTGGCTCATAGCTAAGGATTATTTTGAAAGTAGAATTGAATACAATGGAACATACATTCTTAGGGTAAAAAATTGTATAAATTGGAATGAAATCAATTGAGATGACCAACCACATAAATGCATAGAAACAATCCCTTGATATTTTAAAACTTCCACTAAATGATGGCAACCAGAGATGAACAAAATGGTTGGGGGAGGAGAGTGGAGTGGCATATCCCAAGGTGCTAGTCCCTACATGGATGTTGGTGACATGTAAGGTGTGGAAGGGGACAAGGAAGGGGACAAGAGGCCCAAAAAGAGCCCAACATCATCCCCACATTTGGCACTACTATAATATAATATGTAATATGGGGGATCTCACTTGTGATTCCAAGACGGCACGAGTGAGGCACATCTCCTCCCAATGCACGACTTTGGTCTCCATTTTTTTACTATTGAGATGGCAATTGTTTAGTTAGTAGATTGTGTTATATTCTATTATATTTGTTGTCTTGGAGAAAGGGTTATCCCTAAAAAGGCGATTCTTTGCCAAGAGTAGTAGAATGTGTAAATGGTGGTGTGGCTGATTTAAAACCTTCTCTCAAAATCCGTGGACCCTTGAGTGACAAAACTTTTTTTAATCATCGAAAAACTCAAAATTTTAAATACCATATTTGTAAGCCCTCGGAAATAATCTCGCCTAATAAAATGTGAGAGTAGGTTGTAAACAGGTATGATTACTACTTCACAGCTTAACTTTTTGTATGGTTGTCAAGATGTTTAATTATATTCAATCCCAATAAGTTGTCATAATTAGTTTTCATCCATAATAGCTAGGATCTAAATCCGAGATGTTATAAATGATATGTGAGCGGTTCCCTTTAATTATCGAAAGACTCGTGATCCTTAGCAAGAGATAGTAGAAAAAAGGATACCATGAGTGTATAGGAGCCACTATGTAGTACTCAAATAAGTGATGGGTACTATCATGACGAGACTGTTACGAATATAAGTGGATGAGGTTATAACTTCCAAATATAGCATTAAAGAAATTGGATCTAAGAGAATGAATAATTTGAATATTTGTTGGCATATCTTCCGATATTAAAGATACAACAACAAATATTATTCATTATCAATTAATCTTTCGTATTTATAGTTAGAAACGAATGTCAGATTTGTTGTTTACGGTTCATATAACGATAATTTTTATGTTGACTTATACGCTAAAATTCATATTAATCATTGCTAAATTTACCGATGATTAGAAGAAAAAGTCGACGAATAATCGTTATATAATTCGTTGTGAGAAATTTAACAACGGATTCATTGCAAATTTAAAAAAGTGAGTGATGAATAATATTCGTCGTTATATATTTAACAACGAAAGATATGACAATATATGTTAAATTATTCGTTGTCCTAAGCCAATTTTCTTGTAGTGTAGTCTCATATATAATATTTGTACATCGCGAAAGAGGATTATAAAAGTGGAGATTAATACAAATAGTTTGAACTTTAGCATTTTGAATTCAATGAATCTAATTAAAATGGAATCCACTAAGTTGCATGAACTAATTTCCTCATTAGGCGCTCGAATCCAAACTCAGAAAAATGATAATATATCAATTTAGCATGCAATAAGTAGTAAAAATGCTGAACATTAAATGCAAGAAATCTTCCTAGATAAGAGAAGGGCACATGTGCCCTAGCTAATAGAGATATACCTCGAAAAGTAAAAAAAGTTATTTCAGATAGAGAAGATTGTCAAATTATAATAAAACCTTCTGGATTGAAATCAACTTTGAAAGAGGAACACTAGCAAAATTGATTGCAAGGAGGTTTCTTTCCTTTCACGTTAATTATATTTGTCATTAGGTGCAACTTGTCGTTAAGATTGAATATAATAATATAATATGGGAGTTAGAGCCTATACCCAGAGGTGCAGGTAACTACATACATCTGGTCTTTTTATTTATTATTTTTAGGTTATGTTGAAGGAAACCTTAGGGTGGTTTGTGTAATATATCGAGAGGAATATGTGTTTCAAGTTTCATGCAAAATAAACATTCCTAACACGTTCGTGTAAAAGAGGTCAATTTCTTCAATTTTGAAACCGTTGAAATTTTAAGTTTTGATGGAGATGATAGAAGTTATGAATTAAGTTGAATTTGAAATAACACTATAATGGTATATGGCGATCTAATTCCGCCAAAGTTTATTTCGAAAAAAATAACGAAAAAAAGAGCTGGCTATAAGTAGTTCTACACCCGTGGGTGTAGGCTCCCTTTTCCATATAATATAATATAATACGGGTAAACCTATTATGTAAATGATATGTAAAAGTTAGTTGCAAGCAGACATGAGATGCTGTAATTCTCTAATAATAGAACTCACATGGATGGGGTGCTATTATAGGACCTTGAACAATGAATATTCAACATTTTAACGAGTTAGTTGTTCCATCAAATAGATTTTATCACTTGTGCCCCTCCGAGATATCGCACAGTAATGCTCCTATCTTTTTGGTAATATCAGTTGTGCCCCTCACTTCTTGCTCCGTCATCAGTTGTGCCCTTCCGTCAGATTGACCGTCAAAAAATTAAAATAACCATGGTTTTTTCAAACCATGGTGTGGTTAAGAAGGGTATTATGGTCAAAATAAAATAAGGGGCAGAGGAGGAGCTCGGGGCGGACCACGACGGAAGGAGGGGGAGGCCCATAGGAGGCGGCGGGCTGGGGCAGGGGCGGGGGCGGCGGGCTGGGAGGGGATGCCGCCCAGGGGGAGGGGGAGTAGGGGAGGAGGTGCGGAGCTGGGAGGGGGTGCCGCCCAAGGGGACAGGGAGCAGGGGAGGAGGTGTGGGGCTGGGAGGGGGTGCCGCCCAGGGGGAGGGGCAGCAGGGGAGGAGGTGCGGGGCTAGGAGGGGGTGCCGCCCAGGGGGAGGGGGAGCAGGAGGCGGCACCGGGGAGGGGAGGTGGTGCGGGGCTGGGAGGGGGTGCCGCCCAGGAGGAGGGGGGGGGGGGGGGGGGGGCAGGGGGCGGGGCCGATGAGGGGAGGTAGTGCGGGGCTAGAAGGGGGTGCCGCCCAGGGGGAGGGGGAGCAGGGGAGGAGGTGCAGGGCTGGGAGGGGGTGCCGTCCAGGGGGAGGGGGAGCAGGGGGCGACGCCGGGGAGGGGAGGTGGTGCGGGGTTGAGAGGGGGTGCCACCCAAGGGGAGGGGGAGCAGGGGGAGGAGGTGCGTGGCTGGGAGGGGGTGTCGCCCAGGGGGAGGGGGAGCAGGGGGCGGCGTCGTGGAGGAGGTGTGGTGCCGGGGAGGGGAGGGGTGCGGGGCTGGGCGGCGCGGGGCAGGGGGAGGGGCGGCGGGCTGAGAGGAGGTGTGGGGAGCCCCCTCTTCCCTCTCGGGGCGGAGCTGGGCGGCGCGGGGCAGGGGCTGAGAGGGAAGAGGAGGAGGTTGGAGGAAGAGGAAGATGAGGAAGAAGAAGAGGATGAGGAAAAGGATGTAAAATGACCACATAACCTTATTTTAAAATTAATTCCGCTTATGTCCTCAAAGTTAATGTCCGTTTGCACTGTGGATGGACGGTCACTAACTCGAGGGGCACAAGTGATAAAATAGCAAGAAGTGAGGGGCACAAGTGATATTACCAAAAAGATAGGGCATATATGATATTGCGATATCTCGAAGGGGCACAAGTTATAAAATCCCTAACATAATAATGAGGGTGATCACCATTTCTCAACAACTTTGGTTATTAATGTGGCCATTTAGTCAAATGCATATACAATAAACATGTCCGGAAGTATAAAAAGAAGGAAAACTTAAACTTCACTTAAGTCTCCTTGGTATTTTTACAATAACTATCAACTTTTTTGTATTATTTGATATAAAATTATTACTAATAGGCTGGAATGACTTTGATAGTCTTGTGCTTAGTTCATTTTTCCAAATCAAACGAATATTTTCTTTGCTTCTGTTGTTCAATAACGCAGGGATAAATCAAATTTAGTGTGTGCTTAAGTCGCAATTTGAGATATAATTAATCTTAGCAACATTTTTTCACTGTCTGTCATCTTTCCTTGCATCTCCTTTCTCCTTCCACCTATCTCTTGCTTTTAGGATTGAGGCCGAAGCGAATGCGAAAGCAGAAGCTTAGGGCTGAGCAGAGGAGGCGATATTGCTAAGGTGTGATTTTTTTTAGGAAATCTCTAAAAAAGGTAGGAACTAATTCCTGTCTATGCTTCAATTAAAATTAATTTGTTTTAAGTGTCTTATAGAAATTTCATGTAAAAGAGTAATTTTATTTAGTTTATGAAACAAAGCCTATGTCTTTCAAAAGAGTAATTATAGAACTAATCTGTAAAGTATAAAATCAAATTAAATAAAAAATGCATTATCTGGACTTGAAAAGGTAGTATCCAATCTTTAAGATTTATTTCAATGCAGTTTAAGACTAAAGAGATAAGATTACTTTCTAGCCTTGAATGACATTAGCCCAAAGCCAGAGAATGGCCTAAAATAAATCCAAATTGAGACAAAGTGTCCATGTAACCGATTCTTCTTAATGTGGGACAAGACTTTGTTGTTGTTATTGAACTACAATGGCCCCAAAGGTCAAATGCAACATATTTGCTTTTTAAAGTTTGGATATGACGCTGAAATTGGACCCATAGTTCACTGATGATTTTTTTTGCAAACTCTTCAAAGGAAAAAAAACTAGCGTTCCCAAAAAAGCTTCATGCGTTTCTCCTACCTAACAAATCTGCAACAGCTCTTCCAATAGCATCATTTGCAATAACAGAGCTCTATCTCTGGATAACATTGGGGAAATTTGGTATTGTTGAAAATATGACTTTTGATCGAATCAAACTGTACCGAACGAACCTGTATTCGAGTTCGATTCGATAAGGAAGTTCGAAAGTTCAAGTTCGGTTCATTAAATGTTGGATAGGATATGTTCGAATTCCTTTGAAAATCGAACGTTCAAGGTCGGTTCGATGATAGTTCGTTAATGATTTAACTTAACTCAAACTTGTTTATATGAAGAAGTTCGAAACTATAGTTCGAAAATAAGATTTGATAAACAGTAAAAATAAAAAATTATTCAAATTAAAGTGATACAAAGCCCAATAAATACCATGATTTCTTTAACCAAAATTTATCTTGTGTATGAGTACGAGTTACATAAAAAAATGCACAAACATATGCACATGTAAATCGAACTCGAACTTTTATCAAACAAATATATATGATGTTCATATTTTGTTCGTTAAGTTATCGAACTAAAATTTGAATTTCGTGTTCAATTTGTTTATAAACGAACAAACATTTTTCAAAGTATTATCGAACAAGCTCTAATCGAATACGAACATGTTCAGTTCAGTCAACAACCGTAGTTGAAAACCACTACCTTGGATCCTTTACATATCAATGTGTTTCTTAAACATTGAAATGTCTCATTTATTGCCTTTAGAAAGACCCGTGCCTGCACCTTACAGAGGTAAGGAAGCTTGCTGACTGAGTGAGATGCAAAACATTATAAGTAGAGTTGCTAATCGAAACGAATACAATCATCTATGTGAGTTTTCAATTCAACAAAAAAGTTCAAAGTTCAAATTTGAATGCAGTTTGATACAAGTCAGAAAGTAGATTAGAGTTCTTTTCATTAAAAAATGAATATTTGAATCCAACTGTATATCAGTTCATTAGCAATTAGCTTCTGACAAACTGGTACAAAACGAACAAATTTAAAATTAAGGTTTTTATCAATTGTTCCAATATTACTTATACCCCTTTCTTTTTAGAATATCAGGTGTGCCCTCAACTTTTTGTCATTTTATCTCGGAAGGGTACAACTGATAAAATTATTACAAAACTGAAGTTCGATAAAAGTTTATCAGTAGGATTACCGTTTACAAAAAAAAGATTTAAAATAAATTAATACAAAATTTAGCAGTTCATATGTAAATTTAATTAGCATCAAAATTATAATAAAAAATATGAAGCCACAATTAGACACAAAATTGACCTTTATCAAAAAAAAAATACAGATACAGTTGATTTGGGACCGTTTTATTTAACTACAGTTGGACGAAGAATTAATCCAGCAACTTGAATCGAGGGAACCCTCCAACCAATGTGTAATTCTTCAATCTCCAGGTTCGGTTCGATCAATAAGGAGCATAATTTGAGAACCGTTTAACATTATGTGGTGTCTGTCAATACAAGCATGTGATATATACAGAGCCTGATGATCCCAGATCCATAACTACTATCAGTACAGATTCTTCAAGGAAGTTGATTCAGCTCCTCAAATCAATCCATGTGTTCAATTTATTACAAGAAGCGCATGCGACGAATACCTTAATGGAGGAAGGGAACATCGCTCGCTATCAATGTGCAGGTACCAATAATACCGTAACTTGATAGCATGCATCACCATAATACTCCCTGATTGCTTTCAGGTCAGATCGTGCAATCACCACGATGTTAGTTCCACATTGGAAAGAACAGGGTAAATCTTGATGGCGACTGCTAATATCCGGTCACCAACCATCTCCAATATAGGACAGGCATGTTCAGAAAGGAGAGAACCAAGGTTTTTGAAACCGAATCGGACACCGAACTGAAAACCTTACTGAAATGGTTACATCGAGTCGAACCATGTAATCAAACTGGTTCAACCAGATGATGACATCATCATTATTTAAAACCGGATTAAACCAGACTGGTGAAAAAAAGTGGTTGAACCGACTAATCTAACCGAAATGAAATAATATATATATATATATATAATATACACTTAATATACTTGAAATATATATATAATACATAGATAATGTATATATTTCACACTATACATAAAGTATTTTCTTATACACCATCAAATATCATACATATATGGAAAAAATGGGGCTGCCCCCTGGGGGCAGCCAACATGGCTGCCCCCGCCCCATTTTTTGGCATTTTTTTTATTTTTTTTTTGAAAAATAAAACCATGTATATTCATCCATATATCCCTCCTACATGCCATTCGAATTTCGTCAGAAACAGAGACTCCTACGGCCTCCGTCTCGATGGTATCGATTTAAAAAAATCTTGTTACCGTTAAAAAATTACTGTCCGGATGGAGGCCGTAGGAGTCTCTGTTTCTGACGAAATTCGAATGGTATATAGGAGGGATATAGGGATGAATGTAAATGGTGTTATTTTTCAAAAAAAAATAAAAAAAATTTGCCCAAATAAGGCGGGGGCAGCCATGTTGGCTGCCCCTAGGGGGCAGCCACATATGACCCTACATATATATACATATTATTTGGATTAGATGCTCTATAACATGATAATAGTTTAATCATATTTAAAACTCAATATATTCAAAAAGTTGTGTTAGTGTAGTTGGTTGGTAGTATTAAATAGGTCACCAAAGGTGATTGGTTCAACTCCCACTACCAACAAAATTTTTAAAAAATTTAAAAATTAAATGTTGTTCAACATCGATTGAACCTGATTAAACTGGATCAAAAAATAGATTGAATCAGACGGATTAACTAAAATTTAAATAATTGAACCGAACCAGCATAAACCGGTTAACCGAACCGGTCTAAGCTCGGTTCACCAGTCGGTACGGTCCGATTTCAAAAACACTGCTCGATAACCTGCTTAATAACTGGGAGCATCCTATAACTTATGGAGCCCCAAGCACAATGCGGTAGCCAAGAACTACTGAATTGCAAAGCACTCTTCCGACCCACTACCATTATTAGTAGATAATGTGGTGACATCAATAAATTACTATAATGCAGAGGAAAAAGAGAAAAAAATGAACAAAAAATAATGACAAAAAGAGGGTGACTGAAGCAGATGCGCATGTAGTCGCCACCACTGTGGAATCCTCTCAGCAGAGAGGAACTAAATCTGAGATGATCGCAGTTAAACATTCCCAAGAATTGCAGCTACGGGGAGTGCCCACCAGCAAGGATGTTTTCGAGTTCCCGAACAGGCCCAATGTTAGTTTCTCTGTCCAACACCAAAGTGAAAACGCATAGCCTTCCGGTCATTGACTGCATACTCCAATCGCAATGGCCCCAAGGGTGAGTTAACACGGATCCCGGCACCGTATCCATATCCGCTGCCTGGCTTTCCCCGTGCTCCAGCAGGATCACCTGTTCATGGAAAAATAGGACAGCTATGAAAAAACCTTCACATGTAAGTTTAAAGGGATGTCATACTACCACCATGTACAGGGCGCGGGAAAGGGTCCTATGACGTTTTCCCAGTGCTTGCATTGATACTTTAATCTTTTTTCCCACTTTCTAGCATTTTTCATGAGATGGCGAAATTCCATAAACCATTATGAAAGTCGAAAATACTTGTACAAGCACCCATTTTCTATTCCCAGAATGGATGCTTACTGCCAAATTACAGCTTTAATGTACCTGGCACACTTGCTCCAGATCCAATATCGCTCCCATAATCAGCAAATGTTACACCTTCCATGGGACCCAACTGCAAACAAACAGTAATAAATATTAGGTAATTAGAAAACATAATATCAAGATAGATTTTCCATACGGAAAAAGTTTGAATGCATACTTAAAAATCATTCCTGCACAACAGGTTATCCATGACGATTGATATGGTTCGATTAGGGTTATGCTGAGAAAACCAGTCTAATCAGAAATTGAATTGGGCAAAGGGCAATAAGATTCTATTGAATAGTAAGTGGCCCTTTTTTCTGTAATCCTTATATTTGTTTCAAAATACTTTCCATCTTATATATTGAATATCAATCAAAACAGTATATAATGCGAAACCAAAAGAAAGCAACGTCAACAGAGTATGTCTACCCAATCTCCCATCATTAATAAGCGTGTCTAATGGATATAATGGATATATCCATTAGAAACATGATCAATAGAAAGATGTGCATTATGTCATCCCGAAAACACTTGCTATGAATGACAAGAAAGATGTGGACTGTAACTTGGTGCCAACTACTGGGACAAGAGGTACAACTACAAGCTCTCTGTTGAAGGGAATAAGCGAGATAAAATTAATCAAACCATAGAGCTCTCTTATATAGGAGAAAAGCTCTATGGGTAAATTACAGAAACAGGACAAATAAAGACTAGAATAACATAATTATTCTAACACTCCCCCTCAAGCTGGAGCATATATATCTAGCATGCTCAGCTTGGAACAACATAGATGAAAAGGACCTCTAGCAAGAGCCTTGGTGAACATGTCTGCAATCTGTTCTCCTGATGATAAATAAGCCCCTTTTGAATCAAGTCCCGTGTATAATGACAATCCACTTCAATGTGCTTTGTCCTTTCATGGAAGGCTGGATTATTGGCTATAAACAAGGCTGCCTGATTATCACATTTAAGATGCATAGGAAGAGGTACTTCAATAGTTAAATCAGTCAAAACAGATTTGACCCACATCATCTCAGCACTACCTTGGGCCATTGCCCTATATTCTGACTCTACATTGGATCGAGCCACGATAGTCTGTTTCTTACTCTTCCAAGCTACTGGTGAGCTGCCAACAAATACAATAAAGCCTGAAGTAGACTTTCTATCATTAGGGCACCCAGCGTAGTCTGCATCAGCACAACCTGTGACGGATATAGAGGTATCTCTTCTAAACAGAAGGCCAGCACCTGGAGACGACTTCAGATATCTCAAAATCATAAAAACAGCATTCATGTGAGCCTGCCTGGGTTGCTCCATGAATTGACTTACCCTATTCACCGCAAAGGCTATATCCGGTCGGGTAATAGTAACATACAACAACTTTCCCACAAGCTCTCTATATCGTCTCTTGTCCACCTCCTCAAAGTCATCATCATAAAGTTCAACATTAGGATCCATAGGAGTAGTGGATGGTCTACATCCTGCCATACCTGTCTCAGATAACAGATCAGTAACATACTTCCTTTGTGTCATTACCATGCCTTGCTCATTTCGTGCAAACTCCAATCCCAAAAAGTAACGAAGTGTACCCAGATCCTTCATAATAAACTGCTCGCTAAGAAAATCCTTGGCTGCTCGAATGCCCTGTTCATCACTGCCTGTGATAACAATATATCAACATATACTAAGATAATCACAGTACCTCGCTGGTCTCTTTTTACAAAGAGAGTATGATCTGCTGTAGATCTGACGAAGCCCTTTTGTTCAATCAACTCCGAGATCTTCTGAAACCACGCCCGTAGACTCTGCTTCAGGCCATATATGACCTTATGAAGACGACACACCATACTGGACTCCCCCTCAGCAGCAAACCCTGGTGGCTACTGCATATAAACCTCTTCCTGCAAGTCACCATACAAGAAAGCGTTCTTGACATCTAACTGAAACAGGGGCCAGTCACGGACAACAGCAACTGCAATGAGAATCTGTAACGTAGAATGACGTGCTACTGGAGAAAACGTCTCCTGATAGTCCACCCCGTATGTTTGGGTGAACCCACGAGCAACCAACCTGGCTTTGTATCTATCAACCGTACCATCAGCCATATGCTTAACAGTAAAGATCCATTTGCTGCCCACTATTGTCGCACCTGGTGGAGGATGCACAATACTCCACGTACCACGCGACTGCAACACCGCTATCTCTTCTTCCATAGCTAAACGCCACGGACTGCTCTGTAGTGCCTCCTGATATGACCATGGGATGTCAACTGCCGATAACCCAACAACAAACTGGCGAAAGTCCGGGGATAAAAGCTCCAACTAAGCCTGAGATCCAAACTCCACCCCATATTTGGGATTCATCGTCCGCGCACGCTTTTGCCTTCGATGGGCAATAGAAATATCTAGGTCATCAACCGGAGTAGTGAGAGTACCATCAGTACCCTGTACATCCATCTGCGCATGCAAATCACCTGTGCCATCAGTAGAACTCAAATGGTCAGTACATACCTCGGGCATGCTGGATGATGGAGGAGGCACATGAGCAGAGGGCCGACGCTGATAGACCTGAGGATAAAAAGTAGTAGCTGGTGGTGGCGGTGGTAGTGGTGGTGTAGGCTGTGGTGGTGGTGGTGATGTCGGAGTAGAGCATGGAACAGATGGAGGAGGAGGCACATAGATGTCGTCCCCTTCCTCTGACTGAGGGAGTCTGTCACCTGTAGGAGAGAAATACATAATGGACTCAAAGAAGGTGACATCTGCACTAATATAGTATCGTCGTCTAACTGGATCAAAACACCGATAACCTTTGTGGGTTTTGGAATAACCTACAAACACGCATTTGACAGCTCTGTGAGAGAGCTTGTCAAGACCAGGAGAGAAGCAATGAACTAACGCAACGGACCCAAAAACACGTGGTGTTAGGGAGAAAAGATCTGTCTCGGGAAACGCAGTCAAGAACGGGATCTTCTCCCCTAACACTGATGAAGGCATACGATTAACCAGATAGCAAGCAGTTAGAACCGCATCCCCCAATAGGAGTGAGGGGCACAGCTCTGAATCAAAAGGGTTCTGCTCATATCCAACAAATGACGATATTTCCGTTCAGCCACCCCATTCTATTGGGAGGTATATGCACAAGACTTCTGATGCACAATTCCATGAGACATAAGGAATTTAGAAAGTTGGGTACTACACAACTCTAGAGCATTATCAGACCGTATGTACTTCACTCTAGCAGAGAAAATATTTTTTATTTCAATAATAAAAGACTGAATAACATGACCAGCATCAGATTTATTTTTAAGAAGAAAGACTCAAGATAACCTAGAAAAATCATCGACAGCAACAAGATAAAACATGTGCCCTTGAAGATCAGGGACACGGCTGGGACCCCAAATATCAAAATGAAGTAACTCAAACAGACCATGATGACTTGGACCTAGACGACTCTGAAATGACGACCGGTGATGTTTCCCAAGCTGGCACGCCTCGCATTGAAAAGTAGACCTGGGAGAAATCTGTGGAAGGATATGGACCATCTTTTGCAACGGACCAAAGCGGAGATGCCATGTGTAAGGAGAGACAGATCCAGTACTAACAGAAGAGACACCAGCATAAGGAGACTGCACCAGTCTATATAGACCCCCTTCCTCATGGCCAGTTCCAATCACTCTGCCCATTAGGATGTCCTGAAACACAAGAGCAGATGGGTCAAATATGGCACGACAATGTAAATCTTTAGTGATTTGACTAATTGACAGTAAATTCATTGAAAATCCGGAGCATAAAGAACATTCTGAAGCCGTATCGCAGGGGTCAACTACACCTCCCCCTGACCAGTAATGGGAGAGTGTGTCCCATCAGCTATCACCACAGATCGTCTTGTCTGAGTTGCATTAAAAACGTCCAATTGCTTTTTATCACCACATAAATGATGAGATGCTCCTGAATCCACGATCCATTCTGATAGATCTGCTCTGTAACAACTAGTAAGAGCATATGTTGTACCTGACGTGGATGCTGATGCTGAACCAGCTATCTCCGAAGATCCGGATGTACTGGCTGGCCCCTGACCTGGCATGATCTCTCTAAGCTGTGCCACTAACTCCTTGAACCTCTGATCCGGGACATGGGAAGAACCCCCATCCTGCTGAGTCTGCTCCGCCACACGTGCTTTAGTAGTAGGAAAATCATGCTTAGAATAGCATGTTTCCTCTGTGTGACCAGGCCTGCGACAGTAAGTGCACGGCTGTCGAGGAGGTCTGTAACCTCCTCCTCTGCCACGACCACCTCTACCTCGAAAGTGTGGAGATCCGCCCCTGCCACGAGATGCTGCCATGGCTGAGGATGTCTGAGATCCACCATGAGATATGGAGAGTCTGCTCAACCTGCGAAAGGCCTCTTCCATAGGAGGTATGGTAGCATCTGTAAGAATCTGTGCTCTGGCGGCGTCATACTCCTGATCAAGGGCAGCTAGAAATACCCCTGTCATCACTGAGTCCCTATATGCCTTCAACTGTTCTGGTGTGGCTGTCAACGGAATGTACCCGTGTAGCTTCTCAAACATACCCCTCAGAGAGGTATACAGGGTATGAAGAGGACGGCCGTTCTGTTTCATAGTGAAAATGTCATGCTGGAGTTGCAAGATCTTGGACTCGTTCTTTGCCGGAGAATATGTGGCAGCTAGGATATCCCACATAGCCTTCGCAGTAGGTTGACTCAAAATGTCGTTGGCTATCTCAATGGACACGGTACCTGATAACCATACACGTGCATATGCATCGTCAGTCTCCCATGAGGCGTTAACACCAGTCTTCTCAACAGGTTCCTCTAGTGTGAGGATATATGCTTCTTGCCATTGCATTGCATAAGACTCATGAACTGCATGGCCCACAGTTCATAGTTCGTGTCGTCCATTTTCACAACGGGTGCTGGACCATTAAAGGCACCCAGAGACGGGAGATCTACCTTGTTGTCTGACATGATAACAACAATACTCTGCAACTGGGGTTAAACAACTAGACAATAATGTCTACGTGAACATATAGGAAGGCTGTTGTGAACGTAGACTCAAACCACAACGCCTTCCATACCTTGGACGGAACCTCTGCTGCTGGTAGGGCAAACAGGAACTGAGAGTCACACGCACACCCTCAGTCACGCGTGGATGATTCTGCCTTCACGCGTGGATGTTAATCAGGAACTGAGGGCAAACAGGATCTGCATTCACACGCAAGGGCTTCAGGACAGAGGGAAGGCCAGTCACGCGCAGGGCTTCAAGACTTCACGCGCAAGCAGGAACCAGGAGGCGCGCGAGGCAGACTTGCAGGGCGCGCAGGAGGGCTACAGGATGTGCAAAGGCGCGCGCGCAAGGCTTCGCGCAAGGCGGCGCACGAGGCGCGCAAGAGGCTTCACGTGCGGGAAGAGGCGCGCGCGAGGTTACACGCGCAGGAGGCGCGCGAGCAGCGGCGCATCCGCGCGTGCGGCGGTGGAGGGAGAGGAGGGGCGACGCCGATCGGAGAGAGAAAGAGAGAGAGAGAGGCCGGCGAGTGGGGTAGGTTAGGGTTAGGGTTTCGAGGACTCCGGTCTAGGACCGTCGCTCTGATACCATGTTGAAGGGAATAAACGAGATAAAATTAATCAAACCCTAGAGCTCTCTTATATAGGAGAAAAGCTCTATGGGTAAATTACAGAAACAAAGACAAATAAAGACTAGAATAACATAATTATTCTAACACTCTCCAAATCCAGTTTTTCCTAAATAGTTATCACCAAAATCACTCTCCTGCAAAAGGCCCATTAAATTTTGAAAACCTTCAGTTTTCAGTGAAAGTAAGATGTCAGGATCCAAGCGACAATTAACGGCATGTGGCTGCACCTAAGCATTTGTCCTAGACAATCTATATAACAGTGCCATATGTAAACAATCGAAAAATGCGGATTAAATCTAATATCGGCTAGCTCATAAACATGTGAAGAAGACCAAAAGTTGGTTAGTTTATACACAGACAAAACTTCAAATTTACCAGCAAGTCTCCAACAATTCTATCTTGTTTGGGCACACCTTGATTCTAATTGTCCGCAGCACAGCAAGAACATGACAAGGATTCCGTAGGCAAGAATCGAAAAAGAAAGTAATGAAACATCACCATTCAAGCCCCTCGCTGAGAAGAAAAATTGCTCAGCCAGGTCTTACTGTAACCTCCCAGTTGAGAACAGCAACAACATCAACCCGGATATTCTTCACACCGCCCAGGAAACAATTAAAAGAAAGCAACAGCATCAAGCCAGAGATCATCAGCTCGTTCATGATACACTATTAAGGCTTTATTCATTCTACATGCAACACTAAGATATAGGCAGACTACCAGGTATGGGACAAAAAGCCAAGTCCCTCCTCTTATCAAGAATTATTTTCCATACCAATTTTGTCAATTTCTAAAAATTTTGGCATTTGTCCTACCACGAATGGCAGTCCCAATTTTATCCCAAAAAAATGATACTCTATTAGAAACTAAAATAATCTGTTTATATGATGAGATAAGAACCATCATAAACATCAACTGCGTGCTCATCCATTGACATTCCAAAAACAAACTTAACAAACTATACAGAAATTTAAGAACAAAGGAAAATCTCGAGAAACTTTCCCCGAATAAATAAATCAAATTAATTAGGACCAAGGATCAGAAATTAAAAAGTTGGGCCTACCAAAGGAAACGACACTTCTCCACTTCCAACGATATATGAACGACCAGACCCCACAGCACCTTCCTCGTAACCTCTAACACTGTTAGTTCCACCAATTGCAAATGCTTCATGCGGAGAGAAACGCCCCACAACATGACCACCAGATAAGCTGAATGTTGAATTCAACAAGAAATCGCATTATAACCACAAACCTGATTCCCCGAGAGACAGGAGTAAGTCGATACAAGCACAGTTAATTTATCTGCTTAGTTTGGTGTATAAAAATAGCTAATGGAACCTTCGAAATAAATCACCACTTACACAACACTGTAACATATCAAAACATTTTTTTTATTTAATATAATGATCCCTTACAAATTGCAACCTGTTCTTGACTGTGATCTGAATGATGCATCAACAAATTACACGTTAAAAATATATTTAGCATTTAAATCTTGCTAATGGAACTGAATGGCATAACTTAATAAACAAAAAAACGGAGCCAAGAAGGCTTTTTGTGAAAGGAAAAAGTGCAATCACCGATAAAGTGCATGCCCAAAAACTTCAGACATTCACAAGTTTGGCAATTACATAACTACATAATAGTAGTCATACAAAAAGGTTACATAGACCATGACTCGTACCGAATTTTCACATGTTAAACCACATTCTCTGCATAAAATCGATCCTGGTGAATGACAGTGACTTTTGGCTAATTACAAGGCCCACACCAAGGCCAGATCCAGTGATCTTTCTGTAAGGGCCTCACCAATCCGAGCGAAGTAATGTCCAAGAGACGCAGCCAGTTGCCACCCCAGTCAAAGGAGCCTTGTTACGAATATCCTTCATTTTTTTACACAAATTAAGAATAAACGGCTCACATCTTAGATATCAGCTGAACACCTGAAAGAGACCTGCTCCTCGAGCACTAGTTCATACTCCAAGGTTTCAAAGCCAAAGGAAGACTTTGATCCTAATTGGTGCCATCCATCTTCATGTCCTTTTTGCAGTCCGAACACAACCCACCAGATCAAAAATTGTATATGCACAAAGAAACTCTATGTGCTATCTTGACTATGAGCCCACCATTGAACTAGGTCCAGTGATTGTGGCCAATAGAAGTGTCAAGTGTGTATTCTGTGGCCAATCATAAACAACCAAAGAGCCTACCATTGAATTAGGTCCAATGATTGTGGCCAATCATAAACAGCCAAAGAATCCAACATAGACATGAACTCCACTAAATGCTGGTCCAATAAACCAGAATGACAAAGCAAGATATGTGCCCCACCATCCAAACCCCCCTATTCTGAACCTCCTGATCCAAGGCCAAAGCAAACAATCAGGGAGAATCAATCACAGAGAGCCTCATTCTCTGAACATACATCAACTCAAAAGTTGAAAACACAACTGTCGCCTAACACAGGCCACAGGGGAGACAAGACATCTAGAAGGACTGAGCAGATAACCACCGTTCGAGGGAAATCTAACACAACTTGGCAGGACAAATAAGCTTGAGGAAATCCTATAGATTTTTGAACCAGCAAAGAAATTAAATCAGAACCCTTACCCAAAATGTGGTAGATCCATTTGGAAAGTAATGCCGAGTTCATCTCATTTGAACTTGGAACAAAATGACCACCGTCAGCCATTATAAGGAAACCGTCCTCCACTCCCACAAACAGAATGCGTGATGTGTCGCCGGAAGAAGATCAAAAAAATCATCGCATCAAAGACTCAAGAATGTCTATAACACCTAGCAGAAGCAACATAGAGGAAAGACCTCACGAGAAAGGCATGAAACCTTCCAACCTATGAGGTTCTTCTCAAGCTTTTCAGCCAGTGACAACCAATCAGGTTGCTGGAGTCTACCGCATACCAAGAGCATGCCAGGTAAGGTAGGAACAAGCAAGCATCCTCGGCCAAGACTCATATGCTAAAATGTCATTGTTGGGAAAAATAAGAGTTGTGTTTATTCCTTGAGTCCTAGACTCTCTTACATAGGGAGAGGTCTATGGGCAAACTACATACGGCAAACAAACGAAAAGAACAATAGATAAAAGATACAACATAAAATAAACTACTACACTCCCCTCAAGATGGAGCATAGATATCTATCATGCTCATCTTGGATAAGCACTTCTGGAAGGAACCCCAAAGTAAAGCTTTTAAGGATGTCTGTCGTTTGGTCTCATGAGCTGACATAGGTTGTAGAAATGAGGCCTTTCTGGATAATATAACGGATATAATGGCAATCCACCTCAATGTACCTTGTCCTTTCATGAAATGAAGGGTTATTTGCAATGAATAATGCAGCTTGATTATCACATTTTAGTGACATGGGAAGAGGAACATCTATATGTAGATCTGTTAGAACTACGCGAACCCACATCACTTCTGTACATGCTTGAGTCATAGCTCTATACTCCGATTCAACACTAGATCTCACAACTATTGTTTGCTTCTTACTCTTCCACGAGACAAGTGACTCCTCAAAAAATATAGCAAAGCCTGATGTAGACTTCCTATCATGTGGGCATCTTGCATAGTCTGCATCTGCGCATACTGAGATAGTAATAGCGCCCTCCTTCCTAAACATCAATCCTGCACCTGGAGATGACTTAAGATACCTTAGTATCATATGTATAGTGTCCATGTGTACCTGACGAGGTTGCTCCATGAACTGGCTCACTTTATTTACTGTAAATGTAATATCTGGTATGGTAATAATAACATAAAGAAGCCTCCCTACCAGTTCTCTGTATCTTCTTCTGTCAACTTCCTCAGTATCATCATCATGCATCTTCATGCTTGGATCCATGGGTATAGAAGCAGGTTGACATCCAAGCATACCGGTGTCACTTAGCAAACCAGTGACATATTTCCTATAAGTCATCCAAACTCCAATCCCAGGAAATATCTATGTACTCCTAGATCTTTGGTAACGAATTCACAACCCAAGAATTCTTTTTCTCTTCCTATTCCCTGCATATCATCTCCTGTAATGAGTATATCGTCAACATACACCATAATGACAGGCATACCTTTGATGTCCTCTATACAAAGAGAGAATGGTCTGCATTTGACCTTTTGAACCCTTGTTTTTCAAACAAATCTGAGAGCTTCTGGAACCAAGCTCTCGGGCTCTTCTTTAGGCCATAGATCGCCTTATGAAGCATGCATACATGTACACACTCCCCCTCAGCAGTAAACCCAAGTAGCTGTTGCATGTAAACTTCCTCCTGAAGATCACCATATAAAAAGGCATTTTTGACATCTAATTGAAACATGGGCCAATCTCGAATCACAACAACAGATAAAAGATCCGTAAGGTAGAATGACGAGCAACAGGAGAAAACATGTCAAGATAATCTACCCCGTACGTCTGAGTAAAGCCCCAGCAACTAGTCAAGCCTTGTACCTATCAATACTGCCATCTGGATTATACTTCACCGTAAAGACCCACTTTCAACTCGCAATAGATGCCTCAGTAGGAGTTGGAACAAGGCTCCAAGTACCTCTCGACTGAAGGGCGGCCATCTCTTCCTCCATAGCCAGATGCCATCTACTATCAGCTAATGCCTCCTGGTGAGTCCGTGGAATATTCACAGCGGATAAAGCAACTACAAACCTCTTGAAATCTCCTATCAGACGCTCAAAAGTAACATGAGAGGCAATCAGATATGAAGCACATGACCTCTTCTGCTTTCTCAGTGCAATTGGCAAATCAAGTTCTGCATCAGTTGTAGCACCATTTGTGCCATCCCCTACCTGCTCCTGCTGAGAAATATTGCCAGTCCCATCATTAAAAATAATGTTATTAGAACAAACATGGCATGCTTGATGATTGGTCATGATCATGAGTAGGGGCCAACCGTCGACTGTAGTAGCGTGGTAGAGGAGGAACCAAAGATATGGAAGGTGGTAGAGGTGGTGGTGGTGGTGGAGATGGTGGTGGTGCTGATGGGGATGATGGTGGAGGTGTAGGAGCTTGTTGTGGTGCATACAAGGGTAGATGAGGAATATAGATTTATCATTTATGTCTGATGGCACCAACATGTCACCTGTAGGAGAGAAAAACATGACTGACTCAAAAAACGTAACATCTGCACTGACGTAATATCTTCGACGTAACGAATCATAGCAACGATATCCTTTTTGAGTCCTGGAATACCCGACAAAAACACATTTGACATCCCTAGGAGAGAGCTTGTCAATCCCTGGAGACAACTAGTGAATGAATGCCACGGACCCAAAGACAAGAGGAGTAAGAGAGATCAACTCCTTGTTTGGAAAGACAAGGGAGAAAGGTATCTTCTCCCCCAATACAGATGAGGGCATGCAGTTAATGAGATAACATGCAGAAAGAACCGCATTGCCCCAGAACGAGTGCGGAGCACAACTCTGGATAAGAAGCGTACGAGTGACATCAAGAAGATGGCGGTGTTTTCTTTCCTTGACACCATTCTGCTGGGACATGTAGGCACAAGACGTTTGATGAAAAATGGCATGGGATGAAAGAAATTGGGATAATGTTCAAGTACAGATTCAAGGGCATTATCAGTTCGCACAATTTTGATAGAAATAGAAAAAACATTTTGCACTTCTTTAATAAAATTCATAATAGTGTTGCCAACTTCAAATTTATTCTTTAACAGGAAGACCCAAGACAAACGACTAAAATCATTAACAGCAACTAAATAGACCATGTGTCCCTGATAATCGGGAACACGACTAGGACCCCAAATATCAATATGAAAAAACTCAAATGGAGAGCTACTGCTCCGACTCTGACGACTAGGGAAGACGGACCGATGATGCTTCCCTAACTAACACGCTTTACAACTGAACGACGAGTAGGGTGAGATTTGGGGAAGGACGTGACACAGTTTCTGAAACGAAAGATGACTGAAGCGCAAATGCCATAGGTAAGGAGAGACAAGTCCAGTGGAATGAGATGATGCTCCATGTAAGGTGAATGGACCAGTCGATACCGCCTGCCCTGCTCACAGCCATGTCCAATCATGTTGCCCATGAGAATGTCCTGAAACACAAGAGATGATGGGTCAAATATCGCTCGACAATGTAAATCCTTAGTAATCTGACTAATTGACAGTAAATTCATTGAGAAATTAGGAGCATGAAGCACATTCTGCAACTGCATCGAAGGTGTTAAGGCGATTTGTCCCTGTCCTGTGATGGGAGAATGAGTCCCATCTGCTGTGACTATTGTCCTTCCTGGGGAAACTTGCTTGTAGGCTGTGAGTTGGTGTTTATCTCCACACAAATGATGTGTGGCACCTGAATCTACAATCCATTCTGAGGTACATGAACCCTAGTAGAAAGCAGAAGTATGAACACTACCTGAGGAACTAACTTCTGCAGTAGCAGCAACGTCCAAGCTGCTCTCTGAAACAGGTGGAGGAGTACTGGCTGGAGGCATGATATCGCGCAGACGAGACACTAGTTCATCATATCGTGGATCCGACGCTGGTGCAACACTATAATGCTGAATCTGTTCTGCTGCACGGGCAGATGCTAGGAAACCATACTTGGAGTAGTATGTGTCTTCTGTGTGACCAACTCGATGACAGTAAGTGCACTGTGATCAACGATTACGGCCAGCCCTACCATGTGGTCCTCGTCCACGAAAATGAGGTGAATTGCCTCTTCCTCGAAAGGCTACCATAGCAGACGAATTTAGCATAGTAGTAGGGCTTGAGATGTTGATTCGACTTAATCGCCAAATGGCCTCCTCCATGGGAGGAATGGTAGCATCTGCCAGAATCTGAGAAGAAGCTGTCTCATACTGTGAGTCAAGAGAAGCTAGAAAGACTCCAACCATCGTGGCATTCCGATATATCTTCAATTGTTCCGGAGTAGTTATGAGAGGCATGAAACTGTGAAACCTCTCAAACATTCCCCTCAATGCAGGGGTCGACCATTTTGTTCTATCATGAAGATGTCATGCTGGAGTTGTAGGATTTTTATCTCATTCTTGGCTTGGGAATACGTGGAAGCAAGAATATCCCACATGGCTTTGGCCATAGGTTGGTGCAAGACATCATTAACAATGTCTGGAATCAGAGTAACAGACAACTAGACCTGAGCATATGCATCATCAGCCTCCCATGAGGCATACAACCCTGTTTTCTCCTCTGGCTCATCCTCGGTAAATATGTTTCTTACCCATTGACTTCATTAGGCTCATGAACTGCATGGCCCATAACTCATAGTTTTATCCATCCATCTTCACAATAGGTGCAGGACCTCTAAAGGTGCATGTAGTGGGGATCTCGATCTTGCTTTCTGACATTTTGACTGGAGAAAAACTAGGGTTGTAGACTAGATATACTTCGGTCTACACTGACATGACTAGGTTTAGTTGCACGTGTAGACCTTTATGCAACCAAACCCATCAACCTGGAAGCGCGAGAGAATAGCCCCTTAAGAAGACAACAACCGAACTAGGGGCGGTGGGACCCTAGGGACAGCGGCTGCAGACCACGGCCGAAGCCTAGGTCACAGAGAAGGAGGTTGCGTGTGTGGGGCCACGCGCGTGGGGGCGGTACACGGAGGACGGCGTGCGGGGCTTGAAGGTGGAGGGCTAGGTTTAGGGTTCGATAAGAGAGCTCCGGTCAAGGACCGCCTCTCCGATACCATGTTGAGAAAAATAAGAGTTGTGTTTATTTCTTGAGCCCTAGACTCTCTTATATAGGGAGAGGTCTATGGGCAAATTACATACGGTAGACAAATGAAAAGAACAATAGATAAAAGATACAAGAACATAAAATAAGCTTCTACAGTCATCGTCAGTCAAGCTGAATGGAACAGAAGAAGATTTACTAATGTTGATCCTTAAACCAGACAATTACCAAAACAATTGAGAACCACAGGAAAACCACAACAGCTCGAGACCATACCTTCCACAACGAAGATCGTATCACCCCCTTACTACAACAAAGGTAAAGAGAGTTCATTCCGATTGTACCCAACGCAGTAGCCACCATGCAGCTTTATCCACCATAACCATCAAGACATCAGCAACAAGAATAAAAAGGAGATAGGCCGGCAAACATTCCTACCTCACCCCCCTTTGCCACTCCAACACTGCTAAGGCGATGTGGGATACTTTGGCGTCTACCTATGGCGTAGCCAGAGCCTCTTCGAGCTCCTCGGATATTTCTTATGCTTTCACTAGTAGTAATGGTGCAGATATGACATAACAGGTTATGGATTCTGGTGCTTCTCATCATCTTTATGAAGACAGAGCACAATTGAGGTCCTACAGGACCATACCACCGGGTAGATGGGTTGTCATTGCCAATGACGACCACTTACTAATTACAGGACAGGGGGAGGTGCATCTGACGCCGTCTATGCGTCTTCAATACATTTTATATGCCCCTGACTTTCAGATGAATTTACTTTCCATTAGTCAGATTACTAAGGATCTGCACTGTCAGGCCATCTTCGATCCATCTTCTCTTGTGTTTCAGGACATACTCACAAGCAGGGTAATTGGATGTGGACGTGAGCAGCGGGGACTCTACAGATTGGTCCAACCTCCTCATATTGGTGTTTCCACTATACCTACTAGACTAGTCTCTCCATATATGTGGCACCTTCGTTTTAGTTACCTTCCTCAGCAGAAGCTATCTCAAGTTCCCCCTCATATTTCCACGAGATCGTCATTTCAGTGTAAGGCATGGCAGCTTAGAAAGCATCATCGTTCCTCCTTTCCATCTCGTTAGACTCGGAGCAGTTCCCAGTTGTTTGACCTCCTTCATTAAGATATTTGGGGTCCAAGACGAGTTCCCGATCATCAGGGACATCGTTTTTATCTTGTGGTTGTTGATGACTTTTCTATACTTTCTTGGATCTTTCTTTTGAAGAATAAATCTGAGGACGGATCTTTGATCAAATATTTTATTAATGAAATAAGGAATCTTTTTTCTGCTAAGGTAAAATATCTTTGCACTGATAATGCCTTAGAATTTTGCACCTTACATCTTTCTAAGTTTCTAAGATCTCTTGGCATTGTTCACCAGACCTCACGTGCCTATACTTCATAGCAGAATGGTGTTGCCGAACGCAAACATCGTCACTTACTTGATGTGACCAGAACCTTGTTGATACAGAGTCGTGCTCCTCTTACTGGGGCGATGTTGTCCTTGTTGCATGCTATTTGGTGAACCGCATGCCCTCGTCTGTGTTGGGGGAGAAGATTTCTTTCTCGATTGTGTTTCCCGAGAAGAATCTTTTCTCTCTTACACCTCGTGTGTTTGGATCTGTAGATTTTATTCATGATGTCACTCTAGGTCGTGACAAGCTCTCTCCTAAAACTATCAAGTGTGTGTTTGTTGGCTACTCTCGTACCCAGAAGGGGTACCGTTGCTTTGATCCGCTAAGGCAGAAGTACTTTGTCAGTGTTGATGTTACTTTCTTTGAGTCTGTTATGTATTTTTCTCCTACAGGTGATAGACTAGCCCCTTCTGATTCTGACGATGAGATCTACATGCCTCCACCTCCTATTGTCGTTCATTCGCCCCCCTTTACTTTGCTCTACTACCACCACCACTACAATCACTACCACCACCACTACCACATGCTCCTGTGGCTCCACCTCCTACTCTGACTCGGTTTTTGCCACGTATTTTTCCTCGCAGGCCTCGGTCGATTCCCCGTGCTCATAGGTCTTGCCCATCATCCAGCACGCCTCAGGTATGTACTAAGCACATTGTTTTTACTGATGGCACTACTGAGTTGTCTGTGCAGCAGGATTCCATACAGGATAAGCATGTGCCCTCTCAAGAGGGGAACTCTCAAGTTACAGACTTGGCAGATGATCTTGAAATACTGATTGCCTTGCGAAAGCCGAAACGACAGTGTACTACTTATCCTCTTGCAGCCCGGGTTTCCTTGAGTTGGTTGTCAGAGGATTTTAAGAAATTTACCTTGGCACTATCTGCTATGGAGATACCACAGACATATCAGGAAGCTCTAAAGGATAGTCAGTGGAGGTTAGCCATAGAGGAGGAGATGGTTGCACTACATTCGCGTGCTACGTAGAGTCTTGTTTCTGCTCCAGTCGATGCACCTATTGCGGGATGCAAATGGGTGTTCACTGTAAAAAACCATGTTGATGGCATCATGGATCGCTATAAGAAGAGACTTGTGGCACGTGGGTTCACCTAGACATATGGGGTGAACTATCATGATACTTTCTCACCAGTTGCCAGACATTCTACTCTGTGTATTCTACTTTCTGTTGTTGTGATACGAGATTGGTCCATGTATCAGCTTGATGTGAAGAATGCTTTCCTCAATGGTGATCTACAGGAGGTATACATGCAGCTGCTACCTGGGTTTGCTGTTGAGGGGGAGTGTCAGAAGGTTTGCATGCTACACAAGGCTATCTATGGCCATAAGTGGAGTTCAAGAGCATGGTTCCAGAAGCTCTCGGACTTGATAGAGCAGTACGGATTTGTGACATCGACTGTCGATCACTCCCTGTTTATACAGAGGACCCAGAGAGGTACTATCGTCATTCTTGTTTACGTTGATGATATTATTATTACAGGGGATGACGAACAGGGCATTTAAGGTGCCAAGTACTTCCTAGGTCAGCAATTTCTGACCAAGGATCTTGGACATTTACATTACTTCCTTGGATTAGAGTTTGCCAGGAACCAGCGAGGCCTTGTGATGAGCCAGAGGAAGTATGTTCCAGATCTCCTTTCAGAGACAGGCATGGCAGATTGCAGACATGCCACTATTCGTATTGACCCGAGCATGAAGCTTTATCATGATGAACTGAGGAGGTCGAGAAGAGGAGGTACAGAAAGCTCGTTGGCAAGCTATTACATGTGACTATTACCAGGTCTGGCGTAGCCTTTGTCGTGAGCAAAGTGAGTCAGTTTATGGAGCAACCCAAACAGGCACATCTGGATGCAGTCCATATGATTCTGAGATACCTGAAGACATCAGCTGGTACGAGACTTCTTTTCAGTAGAGGCACATCTCTCTTAGTTACAACATGTGCCTTCGCGCCAAATATCTAAATAATCAAGCTTTCTCAGTAGAGAAAGCGCTTCGCCCCTCCCGTCAAAGGACAAGAAAGAGCACCTTGCCCGCAAACATCACTTTCTATTAGTCGACGCCCCCCCCCCCCCCCCCCGGCAATTGCGGGCATTTCGAAATGCAATAAAAGACTGAAAGTGGTCCTTCCATCTTTCTCTTAATCAGACTGCGTTCCGCAAAAAATAGCCCACTGGAAAGAAAGGTCGTGTTTCAACCGGGGGTGGCAGATTATGCTGGGTGTCCAAAGGATAGAAAGTCTACGTCAGGTTTTGTTGTGTTCATAGGGAATTCTCTTGTCTCATGGAAGAGTAAGAAGCAGACTGTGGTTGCCAGATCAAGTGCTGAGTCGGAATACAGGGCCATGGCGCAAGCTAGCACAGAGATGATATAGGTCAGATCAGTACTTACTAAATTAATGAAATGGATTGCTCGTTTATTAAAAAAATTAAGACGAGTCAGCTAGAGATGAGTTTTCAGGACGAGGAGAATTGCTGCAATCCTATTTTCATTAGCTAATTTGTCATTTTTTTCATTTATATATCTATTTTTGTTAATCCAAATGATGCACCTTTTTGAAGTGTTTTTAGGGAGGGGTCGCGCATCTTTTAAATGGTAGTGACTCTCTATGTATGACCACTAGCATGTATAATATCAGAAGCATAATTGAATTATATGAATTTTCATAACCTCTGAATTTATATCTCCTCCCGTTTGAATTCTTTTTCTTCTTCATTTAGAGTTCTTTCTCTTTTTAGGTCCATCCCCCAATCCTTCCCTCATTCTTCTCCCTCAAGCAGCTTGGTATGATCCTCTCTCCTAGCCTATTTTCAACTAACCTACAATCCCCACCTAAAAAAACCCTTAAACCCTTCATTCCATCTATTCTACATCACCCTCACACAGCTAGGTGTGATCTACCTCACTCTTGTCCCATTCTTCACTTTTAACAACTAATTTTTCCTCAAAATAAAAATTCCAATATGAATCTAGCCAAAAACAAAATACATGGTCATCCTCCATCTCAAGCCTCAACGAGGGGATCTGAGGGAGGACAAGGTCGCAGAAAGCGGTAGCCAGTACTCGGTCGACAGGGTCACTGACTAAGGATTAATCGGTAGTCGAGCAATTAATCGGATTTAGTCGGCCATTAGTCGGTTTTACATTTTTAAATTATTTTAAATATATAAATCAATTTTTATACACATATTCTTATATATTTAAATTGATTTGTATATTTTCTATACTATCATGATGAAACAAAAGAAGTAATTTTCCTTAAATATAACATTAAGCATATTAGAATTAGTTTGCTTTTAAAAAAACGAAAAACGAAAAAATTAAAAAATCTCTATGTAAAAGTCTAGTCGGGTTGACAAACTAATGGCCGACTAAGCCTAGTCAAGTCAGCTACCCCACCTACTCGACTAATCAGTCCGACTAATCGGCCTAGTCGGCCGACTTTTACAACAGTAAGGGAGGATGGAGAATACCCCCTTCAAAAGCTCAAAGGTGCATGTATCAACCAAGACTGCTAGGAGAGGCCAGTCAAAACCCTATGGTCCTACTAACCTTTCTGAATGAAGAACATATGAACCACCTATGACAACCCATTCGTCGAAATCCTCCCATATTAACTTCCCCCTTTCTTCCTTCCCCCCTTTCATCTCCTCCTTCAAGTACCCTCCCCGTCACAATACAGGAACGTAAAGACCCCTTATCATCATCCCCACAAACAACCGCAACTTCATTTGGAAGACTTCCCCAAACAATCCATCTCCACTGGGACCGACAACATCGCAAAAAAGCGCTCACATCTAGAGTGCTTGAAAGCATGCGAGAATCCTTTTGAAAGCATCGATTCGCTCTGAGTTGATGAAGTATCAAGCAGTCTGCTAAAGAAGTTCAAGTTTGGATCCATACACGAAAAGAGCCCCACCTTGACGATAGAAACATTAAGTGTTAAGAAATAGAAAGCGGAAGCGGAATCAGATAATAAAGAAGAATAAACATGAAGAACACAAGGTTTAACGTGGAACCCTACTCCGTGAGGAGCGGGATGAAACCATGGGAGAAGCCCTCAAAGGGACATATTATGAATTGCACTTTCTCAATGGATACAGGAGGTCTGGGGCTCCTTATATAGCCTCTACAGAGCTTCCAAGTCCCACCACTGGATAATGTGGGACTAAACACTGGATGGGGTAAATGGATCTTCTCCAAGATCCATTTACCCTGCTACAACTCAATATGCGCACATAACAAATACTCCAACACTCCCCATCAAATTGGAGCATGCAATGCTCAGCTTGGACAAACAAAAAGAAACTCAACCCACGCTACATGACACTACGGACAATATCAACCCAACGAGCACAACTGTTGTTGTCGAGGATGTTGCTTCTCATGCCATGCAGGTGAGGAGGACGAATGGGTTGGAGTGTGAGTTTGTTGAATCTCCTTGTCGGAGAGCATGCGCTCTGAACTGCGCATGTCAGAGTCGCTGCAACTGGAAATGAGTCTCCTCGTCGGAGGACTCGGAGTACTCTAGCCCGCCACAATAATGTGGACAATTGCTCCATCTCTGAAAAGGGCCGAACTGAAAAGGGGTCGTGGTTGTGCTATCCTCGTCGGAGTCCACGATCGCTGGAGAATGGAGTCTGAATATAATCTCCTCTTCGGAGAACTAGGTCTCTCCCATCTGGCTCAGAGAATGGTACACTACTCTCGTGTCCCTATGATACCACATGAAAACCCTTACCAACATGCCATAGGGAATGGTCCTCTACTCTGGAGTCCCGAGTCAAATTCCTAAGTAGTACCTGGGAATTACTTAAATACCCAGGTATTACTTAATGTTTTTTTTACTTAAAAACTACAGAGGTGTCGCATGTTGAACATGCGACACCCCTTAAGTTTTTTTTTACCCAGGAACTACGTCTGTGACGCATGTTGGATATGCGCTATAGATAACGCATATTCAACATGTGATCTTAAGCCTAAATAAGCCCCGCGCCCAGCGACCTTCCCATTTCCCGACCCTTGCCCTCACGTGCCCTTCGTTCTCCAGCACCCCAGCCGCCCCCGACGCCAACCTCAGCACCCGCATCTTGAGATCTCCTCCTCTCTCAAAAACCCCCCTTTTGGTCACTCCTAGCCCTGCGGAACACTCCTTTTCCGTGTTTTCACTGATTGGCACCGTCCTAGGCGTCCCCGCTTCTCATTAGGGCTAATCACTTGTTGCGAACAATTGGACTTGGTAAAACGTTTTCTTTAGTTATTGATTGTATCATATGCATGTTATTTTCATTTCTCGAATGTATGACGTTTGCTTGTACGTTGTGTCACGTATTAGGTTAGAATGGAGCAGTTGTATTGTATGTGTCATTTGAGTAGTACACTCATGTGCGGATCGTCAACCAACGTGAGGGGGTTTGTGTTGACTCCTAATATGACGTTCGATGAGATGTTGAACTTGGTTTACCGTAAGTTCAACTTGGATGTTGACAGTCAAAAAATCCGATTATTACATCGCATCCCTCGAGGCCTAGGGGAGGAACCGTCATTTTCATCTATTGTCGATGATGATGATGTGCAGGCAGTTCTTGTGTACGCTCGGACCATTGGGAAATCAATGCCTACCGATATTTATGTTGAAGATGTATCTGTGAGTGAAGTCCCCACTGTTATGACTAACAAGGGACCGTCTCGAGTCCCGAGCACACAAGCAGCAGTTGTCCGCAGCACGCCACCAAGAAATGTCACAACCATGGGACCCTACTTTGATACGGATGCGCCTGTAACGCAGCCAAACACGGTTCAGGATTTGGGCTTGAGTGAGCCGTTGCTGCGAGAGGTTAACCGGATGGATCAGGATTACATCCCTTGGGGGACCGATGATGACCTGGAAGAAGGTAGCGAAGATGTCGAAGATGATACGATGGACGAGGAGCTCCCAACTGATGAACAAACCACGCATACTATTACACCCCGTATACCCTTTTTTGGGGTTAGAGGGTCAAATACTCGTTCAACATATGAAGACGACATTCGAAGCAAGTCTAGACTTGATGGTGTTGCTGACGAAGTCCGCAAGGGTAGGACGTTGATGGTGTTGCTGGCGATGTAAGTAATTATAATTTCTTCCTTCAATTTTTTTTCCTAACAATTTTCTTGTAGGAATCTTCGTGGTTGCGTTGCCAACGACGAGAGACCCATGTACGTCGGATCCCTTTGGATGACCGGCTACTGCCTTACGTAGTCGAAGCAGGATTTGGATGCATCTCAGAGCTTGAGTTCATTACCCTGGATTGGCATCTGGTGACAGCGTTAGTTGAACGGTGGAGACCCGAGACGCACACATTCCACATGCCTAGTGGGGAGATTACTATCACCTTGCAGGATGTTGCATTCATCATGGGGTTGCGAATTGATGGGCCTGCGGTTACTGGGGAGACAACACCTGGAGCGACATGGGCAGATACATGCGAGGAATTGTTGGGCGTTAGGCCACTGCCCGCAGACATAGTTGGCAGCAGGGTGTCAGCAAGCTGGCTGTCCACCAATTTTTCAGAGTTGGCTGAGGATGCAGACGAGCTAGTCGTACAGAGACACGCTCGAGCGTACATTTTACAGTTGCTTGGTAGAGTCCTATTCACGGACAAGTCTGGGTCCTTGGTTTCACTTATCGCTCTACCTCATCTACAGGATTTCGAGTTTTCTGGGACACTGAGCTGGGGATCAGCTGTACTTGCATACCTTTACAGGCACCTATGTTTAGCAGCAGACATTGCGACCGAGGAGATTGGAGGCTCGGTCATACTCCTTCAGCTATGGGCATGGGAGCATTTCCCCCACATTGCTCCCGTTGTTAGGGACGGCAGAGAATGGTACGGGCGCCCGTTAGGAGTCCGCTGGGCAACGGCATTTGCCCATCGTAGACAGCCCACACACGTGGTGGGACCCTACAGGGATGCTTTTGACATGCAATCACCCGACCAGGTAATTTTACATTCACAAATTTTTCCTATATCAACAAAAGAAATACTAATCGTAATACAATTTTTTCATTCAGGTATTTTGGACTCCATATACCGATGAGATCCGCGCCCATCTCCCAGCCAACTCTCTTGAAGGCGAACACATTTGGAGAGCGGAAGTGCCTTTGATATACTTCCACATTGTGGATTATTACTACCCAGATCGTTTCAAGAGACAATTTGGGGGTCTTCAAGATATTCCAATGCGTTGCTCCACCTTTCAAGAACTTCACGCTATCGATTTGAGGGTGAAAGTACATGTAGATTGGAGGGCAAAACACAGCTTGCATATTGCCCGGTGGGATGAGCGGGAAGTTAGAATTATTCGCATCGATCGGTCCAGAGGGGTATTCGCGACGCCCGCATACGAGCAATGGTATCGGACCATTACTCGAAGATTTGTTGGACATTTGGGTGCAACTCTGGCAAGCAACGTAAGTACTCGAACTATAATTTTTTTGGTAAATTAATTAAGAAAACTGTTTCATATTTACATCTATGTCTTTTCCTTGGATGCAGCTCGCTTTGTGGAGCCGTGTCTACGACATTGGACATGAGGAATGCCGCGAGATTGCGGCACAAGCGAAGGCGGAAATGACGGAGTGGCTGTCATTACAATTTGCAGATGCGGTCACGTTACATGACGAGCGTGCAGATGTGGCCAGGGAGGAGGCAAGGCGAGGAAGGGCAAGAGGACAGGGAAGAGGAAGAGGTCGAGGTAGGGCGCGTGAACAAGTCGCGGAACCCATGGACTACGAAGAAGCCGCTGCGGAAGATGATAACATTGCGCAAGGAGACTACTTCACACCTGCCACCGAGCGACCACGAGAGGACTTGCCAACACCTCAGGCACCATTAAGGCATGGATTGGACGCCAGCCAGACACGACCAACTTACTGCACACTAACGCCGCCGTCGATGCCAACGTTTGAGGAAGATGTGCCAGGACCCTCTCAAATCCACATGATAGACGAAGCGAACCGTCTATTACCGTTCCATCCTCCAGATTCTACGATTACATACCAGCGGAGGAAAAAACGTTGACTTGTAATCATTGTAATTTTTAATATGATGCAAAAAATGTAATGTATATTCATGAACAAGTCTACTTATATTAAATATTTGGAATGTCTTCTTTGGGTCATACATCTTTCATTAGAAACATTTGATGTTTGGAATGTCTGGAATGTTTGCAATGTCTGGAATGTTTGCAAAAAGATGTCTATTTACATTAGAAACATGGAATTGGCATGCTTTTTCAAGGGTTTTTAGAAACATGAAATTCCATAGCCCACACCTGGCCAGCCATTTTCGAGCGAAATTTCCTGTAAGGATGACGCATATTGAAAATGCGTTATATGTTGAAATTTCAAAGCCCACACCTGGCCAGCCATTTTCGAGGAGATTTTCCTGTAAGGATGACGCATATTGAAAATGCGTTATCAGTATACTATACAGGCTATCGGACCATTGGACGAGACGAGTCATTTTCGAGGGAAATTCCCTGGAAAAATGTCGCATATGCAACATGCGATACCTCTACAGAACATTTCGAGACCAGGCATCTTCGAGGGGAATTCCCTGGATATATGTCGCATGTTGAATATGCGTTATCTATAGCGCATATCCAACATGCGTCACAGACGTAGTTCCTGGGTAAAAAAAACTTAAGGGTGTCGCATGTTCAACATGCGACACCTCTGTAGTTTTTAAGTAAAAAAACATTAAGTAGTACCTGGGTATTTATGTAATTCCCAGGTACTACTTAGGAATTTGACTCCTGGAGTCCCTATGCCTCACATGAAAACTCTGGCCAACAAAACAAGAAAAGATGGGGACCATGACAAAAGATGGCAAAAATGTGCACATCTGGATATGACCGCATACATGTGTGTGTCGAAAAAAAAGAGTCTCTCTCTGGAGAACTAGAAAAATGGGCCTCTCAACATGAAGTGCCTCGAACATGGACTCTGACCAATCTGTCGAGTCTAAACAACTGCGCATCACACCTGTGGACTCGGAATCTGAACGTCGAGTCTAAAACTGCGCATGGAAATTCTTCATCTGAAAACTTGTAGAGTCTGAAAATCTGGATGGTCTGGAAATCTGCATCTAGCTTCTGAATCTGGAGCTGCTCATCTATGATTCTACATAATACTCCCCCTTTCTCTCATACTTGTCAGAAAATGACATCGACAGAGTTGGGAGAAGACAAGATAAATAGGGGTACAAAATACCAATAAGCCGTGCACAAATTTTTCGGCTTCTCAAATCATGAATAACATTTGGTCGTTTCAATTTTTTTACAGCAACATTTTTTTAATTTTTTTTAAAGACGTGCAACCTTTTTTTCTCGACTTTTCATTTTTTTTAAATGCATACAACTTTTATATTATGTACGCGCCTTTTTTCCTTTCAACAATATTTATCTCTCTCTCTCTTCTTATTTTTACGTGGTCTTTCAAGCAAATAGCCCCCAAATATCTCACCTTTTTTTGTTTTTGTTGGGCCGAAAAGCAACTGACCCATTTTTTTCTTACAGCAGATTTTCCCCCTCTCCTCTTTTTTTTACACTTTTTTATTTGCAGCACGACTCACTTGGGCCTAACAAACAGCTTCCCCCAAAGATTTTTTTTCTTTTAATAAATGTCATCCGGCCTGCTCGGGCCGCCTTGAATAAAAGGTGGGCCACCCCTTTTAGGGTTCCCCTCTCTCGGGAACCCATTTAGCCGAAGAGACTGTCGCCGCTCACAGGAGGCGCACGAGGCTCGCCCTAGCGGCGATCAAGAGGACGGAGAGAGATCACGTGCTTGTCGCACATGCACGCGAGTTCTGGAGGTCGATCGCTGGAGCTTGGAGCGGCTGGTCGGGAGCGTGCTGCCATACAGAAAGCACGGCTGGTCGGGAGAGCGTCGCCGAAGGCATGCAGAAATTGACAGGAGGCCATATAGGACTACACCACCGCCGAAGTCGATAGGAGGCCATATAGGTCTGTGCGCAGAAGTCGACAGGAGGCCATACAGGGCACCGCCGCTCCGAAGATGCCGCATGGGCGCGGCCTGGATGGAGATGGGAGAGTCGACTATGCGTTGGAGGGAGGCGCGAAGGGGGCCGCCTGTGTTGTGCCGCACTGGAAGGGCGCGTTTGGAACATCTCGTGTGCGCGCCTCTATGGAGAAGAAGGCGAGGTGTGCCGCCTGGGGTTTGAGGGGTAGTCGCCTGGGGTTTGAGGGAATGACCGGCGGGAGTTGAAGATGCCACAAGGAGATTGCTTTAGGCGCCTTGAACAGAAATGGAGCCCATGAGCGCCCCATTACATGCGGCACAGGATTAGGATAAATCTAGGGTTCTAGAGAACCCTTAAAAAAACTTTCAAACAGAAACAGAACATGAACTTGAACAATAGTTTTCACACAGATATCATCGAATTTCGACAAATAAAGAACATAAAAAATTCGAGAATCGAACTCGCTCCGATACCTTGTTAAGAAATAGAAAGCGGAAGCGGAATCAGAGAATAAAGAAGAATAAACATGAAGAACATAAGGTTTAACGTGGAACCCTACTCCATGAGGAGCGGGATGAAACCATGAGAGAAGCCCTCAAAGGGACATGTTATGAATTGCACTTTCTCAATGGATACAGGAGGTCTGGGGCTCCTTATATAGCCTCTCCAGAGCCTCCAAGTCCCACCACTGGATAATGTGGGACTAAACACTGGATGGGGTAAATGGATCTTCTCCAGGATCCATTTACCCTGCTACAACTCAATAGGCGCACATAACAAATACTCCAACATTAAGCATTCCACGCCCAATGGCAAACTCGATTTCGAAACAAGGACATGAAAATGTAGGGCCTCACACGTCACCCCACTTCAACAAATATCTTCATGTCGTTACGATGATCATCTATATCATCCATGAATGAAAAGAGCATGCCTTTAAGGCATCGTATTTCAACTCCTACAATCACCTGCGAAACCATCTCCATCGCTGACGACTCAATCCTCCGTTGTCATCCGTATCGAACCTAGCACCTCTGATTATGGATCCTCTCCTCTACTAGACCCCAATTGCCACCCGCACCACAAGATGGAAATTAGTGTGACTGACAACAAGGCATTCGATGTAGAGGCTCGAGTTCTCCATCACCACATCGAAATCCACCCTTGACCTCATAATCTCGCAAACCACTAGAAGAAGGCTACCTACCAACACCACCACGATCTAAATCACATTGAAATTCCAATACCTCAAGGCAGATGGAAAGAAAGTGTCGCACATCCAATAGAGCATCACCATCACGAAAGAGTGGCATGCACCACGGGCGCATCCGCAGTGGCCCAACCTCTCCCTACAAAAGATGTTCCTCCTCCCGCAACGAAAGACCACACACACAAATAGTTCGATAGTCTAGCTCGATCGCATCCCCTTCAATTCATCATCCTAACAAAAGCCAAAGTTTTTCAACCGCCTTTCCGATGTCACAGACATACACCTCCAACACCACATATCTGTAGGAACATCCTTCAATGGTGCCTTACGACACCAGGTCCCCCACTTCGAGCAATTACACCTATGGTGCCTCGACAGGGAAAGTTGGAAATTTCTTGATCACGTAATTGCGTAAAGGGACCTATGTATCAGTTGTGTCGGAAAACGATACGCGTCTATTATCTACCATGAGCCAACAAAGACTGAAAGTCATCGGCCACAACTTCAGCATCTCATATCAGTCGCATCCTCCGTGTGTCTAACCAGAACTCTCACTTCCCATGCTCTCATATCACGCCCTCCAAAAATGAATCTCAGAAAGTGTATCAAAACTCTTGAAAAAGAGGTTGTCTTATTCGATCTTCTATAAGGCAATATATGTACATTCATCAAAAGGGGTGAACGTTCATCGAAGACCTTGCTTGACCATGCAACAACACTTATGGAGTGATTTTTCCCATAACCAGGTTGATTGATGGGAGGCCTTGGGCATCAAACGATGGTAGTTGAGGATAGTGGAGATGCAATAGAGTATAGACATTAGGGGAGGCAACAAAATCGGACATACCAACCATGATTACATCCTTACATGTATGAAGGTAACATGAGCGAAGATATTTTCAATGGACTATGGGAATTGCGAAGAAGGTAAACAACCACCTACTAATAAGGCCAACAAGCTGCAATATTTGGATGACCAGTTGCGGCAGGAGATGAGTAGGGGGGGGGGGTCTCGTAGGCGGACAAGGGGGCTGCTTGGGCTTCAGGGGGGTTGCTCTCCGATTGGCGGTCTGATACTCTTGACTTGCTGGGGATGTCCGCCTCCCAGTTCACTTTGTTCGGCTGCGGCGGAGGGCGGATGGGATCTGCCTATGCGTTACTAATGTCTATGGCCCGTGTCGGCGACAGGATGGTAGCTTGGTTGGGGATCTGGAGAGTGCTGGGCTTGAGGCTGGCGGCAGTATTTGGATCATCTGTGGCGACTTCAATGTCACGTTGCTACCGGACGACAGGCCGGGGGGGAGCGGAGGCTCTGATCATGGATCAGCAGATATGAGGCAGGTGGTTCGGTCTCTGGGATTGTCTGTTGTGGATGCGGCTGGGTGCAAGTACACTTGGAGGAACGTGAGGGCGAGGTCCAGACTCGACAGGTTCCTGATGTCGGTTGAGGCAGGGGAGGCGTTCCCTTTGGCGAGGGCTTGGGTTCTTCCGAGGACTATATAAGATCACACTCCTGTTCTATGGTCTTCTGGTGAGGAGCGATTGGCTCGGTTCTCTTTTCGCTTTGAGAAGAAGTGGTTGTTGGAGGATGGTTTCCGGGACATGGTGCACGAAGATTGGAGGAGTGTCGCGGTGGCGGGCTCGGCAGTGTCGCGATTCGCGGCCAAGCTCGAGTCACTGAGGTGGTTGCTGTTGAATTATGGGAAGGATGTCGCCAGGAGGCGACGGACCGTCAGGGCAGAGGCAGAGGCTGGGATCAGCAGGTTAGACGGGCTTGATGATGATCGGGGCCTGTCTCCGGAGGAGGTGGAGGAGAGGGCAGCATGGCTAGAGACTGTGCTTCAGGAGGACAGAAAAGAGGAGGTTCGTTGGCGGCAGAGGGCCAGGCAGAAGTGGTTAAGGGAAGGGGACGCCAATACGCGGTTCTTCCATTCTGTGGCATCCAGGAGGAGGAGAAGGAGCTTCTGGCATGAGATGGAGGTAGGGGGCCAAAGAGTTTTCGGGGAAAGGGAGATTGGGATCGCCTTGCGGGGTCATTTCGTGAGTGCCTCGAGGAGGGTGCTGGTGGAAGATGGCTAAGGTTGGTCGGGTCGGGGGGTGAGGCCCTTGAGTGGTGCCCAGGCTGATTCGTTAGTGGTCGAATTCTCGGAGGTTGAGGTGCGCAAGGCGGTTTGGGAGCTGAATGCGGACGGGGCTCCGGGTCTGGATGGCTTCTCCATATCATTTTACAGGGAGTTCTGGGATCTGCTGAAGGGGGGACATCTTGGAGGTTCTGACTGAGTTCAGGGGGGGCAACATGGGTTTTGAGAAGTTAACAGGGCTTTGATTTTTTTTGCTACCGAAGAAAGATACCCCAGTGGGGGTCGGGGACTACAGGCCGATATCTATCTCCAATGGCATTTATCTTATTGTCGCCAAGGTGTTGACGAGCAGGCTTAGAGGGGTCCTATCCTCTGTGGCTTTGCCGGCCCAATCCGCCTTCATTCCGGGTCGGTCTATGGCGGATGGTATCGTGACCGCTTCGGAGATTTGTCGTGAGTGGAAGAGGACTCAAAAAAAAGGGACAGTTTGGAAGATTGACTACGCCAAGGCTTATGACTGTTTCAGTTGGAGGTTCCTTTGGTTAGCTCGGCAGAAAAGGGGTTTCCCGGAAGTTTGGATTGCTTGGGTTAAGAGATGTGTCACCACTAGCTCATGCTCGGTGCTGGTTAATGGGAGACCTGAGGGAGGATGGTTCCAACCGCAGAGGGGGGTGCGTCAGGGATGCCCCCTTGCTCCCCTGCTTTTTGTGTTGGTTGCAGATTGTCTTGCGGTTTTGTTTGAGCGAGCAGTGGAAGAAAACTGGTGCGAGGGCTTCCGAATGGGGGACATCTCGGTCCTGGTGTTGCAATATGCGGATGACACACTGATATTCCTGAGAGGGACGGAGGAGCAGAACCGCAATGCAGCTGTGCTGGTGGATGTTTTTGGGTGCCTCTCTGGGTTGCATATTAACAAACAGAAGTCGGTCCTTGTTCCAATGGGTTTGGGTGGCGAGGAGAGCATCAGGCTGGCGGAGTGGGCAGGATGCCCTTTGGGGAGACTGCCGATAACCTATCTGGGTTTGCCTCTAGTTGAGGGCAGACTGAGGAAGTCCGATTGGGATTGTGTGCTGCGCAGAATGGAGGAGCGGCTGGAAGGTTGGAAGGCTGTCACTCTGTCCAAGGGTGGGAAGCTTACATTGTTGAAGCACGTTCTTTCGGCCATCCCGACTTTTTTCTTTTCGACGAGATTAATGCCTGTTGGTATTAGGAGGAGGATTGAGACCTTGATGAGATCATTTTTCTGGTCTGATGGAAGACAAGAAAAGAGGGGGTTGCACCTGGTGGCTTGGAAGGACCTAGTTGTTCCTGTTGCAGAGGGGGGCCTTGGTGTTAGGGACGTGGAATATATGAACAAAGCTCTGTTAGCCAAGTGGGTGGTGCGCATTTGGGGTTCGTCCGATTCGCCGGTCTTGCAGCTGCTGAGAAAGATTTATGGTATTACTGGGGAGTTGGTGGCAGAGAGGAAGCATCATGAGTCTTCCTTGTGGAGTGGGATCCGTGCCGTTCTTCCGGTGCTACGGTCGCTTCTTAGGCCGATTTTGGGCGATGGACTCTGTTTCCGATTTTGGCTGGATGACTAGACGGGGGATGGGGCCCTGGCCTCCCGCTTCCCTCGGTTGATGGCGTTGGCCGTTGATAGGGGAGCGCGGGTGGCGGAGGTCGTCGAAGCTGGGACGTGGGCGCCGAGGTTCCTTGCGGATCTCTCGAATCAGAGGTTGGAGGAGTTTTTGAGGATGTTGTCTGAGATTCCCCCTGCCGGGGAGCTGTCGGGGGACCCAGACCGTTTTGAGTGGACTGGTGGTAGGTTCTCGGTGAAGGCGACCTATCGGAAGGTTACTGCGGTTCTGGTGGAGCGTGATGAAGAGCTATGTGCTGACGTGAAGATGATTTGGGCAGCTAAGATTCCTACGCGGGTTAAGGTCTTCCTTTGGTGTATGAGGAGAGGTCGTATTTGTGAAAAGTGAGAAGAGGCAGACTGCTGGGTGGGACAGATCTAAAGTGTGACGGATGCGAGGACGAGTTGGAGGATGTGGACCACATCTTCTTTGGTTGTAGGTCTTCCGCAGAGGTTTGGGAGTCATTGGGTCTCACGTGGGTCCGGGCCTTTGATGCTGATCAGTTTTGGCGGTCGATTCGTCGGGTCGGCCATGGGTCTTCGGATGATGTCTCCAAGCCTTTTGTCGCACTGTGGGCTATTTGGCTTGGTAGAAATGATACAATCTTCAAGGGGCAGTGGTTTTACTCTGAGAATGTTGTAGCCCACTGTAATGTTTTGTACAATTTCTGGTTATCAAACTGATGTACACTATACTTTATTAATGAATACTTTGGTGTGGTGACTTCCGCCTCAGGAGGGCTCCCCCGTACTTTTACTCAAAAAAAAATAAGGCCAACAATCAATGGGAGGTGTTTGAAGTCAATGCAAACATGAAAATTTTTCTTACGCCTTAAGAAAGATCCTTGTTTAGATGGTAAGCGAAATGACCCAAATTCAGACCCTATTATGATCATTTGTTGTTAGTTGTGATGACCCGATTGGGGGCTTGGCTCCAATCAAAATGTATGTTATCGAGTCAATCTCAAATTCAAGATATAGTGTCGATTTCGATATGGGGTGTTTACCTGAAACATAGCTCAATACCTTCTAGATCCCAAATATCGATTCAGGAGTTGCATCTCGTTAAGGTGTTGTTATGATCAACAGGAGGTGTAACTAGTTGAAGAGAATGTGCATAAAACAAATCATCAAAAAGTCAATGCAAAAGGAGTCTTAGGGGCGAAGGCCAGATCTCAATGATGCATTTTCTCGACATATGGGTCGTGTAGTAAAGAGACATTGATACTCAACGATGCGGGTCAGGGCTACCAACAATGATAATAGAAGCAACCCAAACATGTTGCCATGCACGAAGATGGGTAAGGGCATGGGGTCACTTATTGCCATAGACCCCCCCCCCTGTATGCCATGGTGACAACATGGTGGCTTCCCAAGGGATCAATCTTTAATTAGGGTAAGCCAACGAGGTGTATGATGGTGAGAGAGAGAGGTCATATGTTGTGAAGATTTCAACGTCGGTCTAAGCATGGAGGAGATAACGAATATTCAAAGTTGCAATCACACGAGTTGGTTGAATCGGTGTTAGGATGTTTTACAAGAAGCAGCACATTGGAGGAGTCGATATTGAGTATGGATTGATTATATGCTCGATATATTGACCGCAAGCGAAGCACTTCACCTTAATGAGAGTTGAGGACTACAGGCCTATCGCATTGTCTAATGATATTTATCTACTATTTTAGGATGTCACAATGCTACGATGTTGATTACATACTTAGGGCTTCCCCTTGTGGCCGAGAGGCCGAAGTCCCATGATTGGAGGATTTTGCTTGATAGGCTGGAGGTGAGGCTAGTAGGGTAGAAGACTTCAATGCTCTTAAAGGGGGGTAAGTTGATTCTCTTGAAGCATGTTTTCTCGGCTATCCCGGTTTTCTTTCATTCGACTATGTCCTTGTCGGTTGGGGTGTATACCAAAAATAGAGGCTTTAATTAGAAGATTTTTTTGGTCGGATAGGCATCAAGAAAAGATGAGTTTCCACATGGTGGATTGATCTAGGGTGACATCCTCTAAAAAGAAGGGTGGACCAGGGGTGATGCTGATGGAGGAGATGAACAAGGCAAATATGGCAAAGTGGGTGATTCGCATCTGAGGAAATTCAGAGGACATGTTATGTCGCTTGATTAGAAAATTTATGATGTTTCTTTGGCCTTGGAGGCCATTCCTGAGAGACTTTCATCATCGTTATGGAAAGGAATTACCGAAGTTCTTCCTTTGATTGTTTTGAAGCTGAGACCATTGGTGGGGGATGGTGCGGGATTTCGATTTTGGATGGATGACTGGACGGGCGACGGGGAGGTGGGGAGTGTTTCCCTCGCCTTTTGAAGATGTTGACTGATAGCCAGGTTTTGGTGGAGCAGGTGTGGGATCAAGGGGCATGGTCCGCGGCCTTTGTTTCGGCCTTGTCGGACAAGAGGTTGGAGGACTTCATTATGCTACAATTGGAACTGGTACAGAGCGAGGGTCCGTCTTTGGACAGAGACCACTATCTTCGGGGAGATGGTAAATTTACTGTGAAGAAAGTATACCGCTTCTTGGTAGAGTACGTGGAGGAGGTATACGAGGAGATTGGGGCGGACATGGGTATGATATGGAGGTGTAAGGTGTCTAACTAGATTAAGGTGTACCTTTGGTTGTCCAGGCTTATGAGAGTTCTTACTAAAGGTCGGTGGGGCAGTTGTTGGACATGGAGGATATTACTTGTGATAGATGTGGAGTGGCGGTGGAAGATGTGGACTATCTCTTTTTCTCATCTCCTCTCCCTCACTCTCTCTCTCTCTACGTAGGTATGGAACAGGGCAAACATCGCTTGGCTGGCACGACTTGATTGTACCTCATTTTGGAGGGATGTTAGGGTGGTATGTGGCTTTGGCCATGAGGACAGCTCCTACCCATTTGTGTTGGTTTGGGAGATATGGTACATAAAGAACAAAATCATTTTTAGGGGGTAGACGTTTTACACTGGAAGTGCTCTTTGTATGTATTGACAGATGTAATATGATGTAATTTTTTTCCTTTTTGATACTAATACAAATTATAGGATGGAACCCATCTTGGGAGGCCACCCCTTATTGCTATCAAAAATGCTTGATAAACTATGTATAATCCTTCCTAATTTCCAAGACTAGACTCTACACCACCCTTTATCAGCTTATACTCTAATCTAGAGCTCCAATGCACCTTAGATCAAACCAATGTTCAGGAATGCTCGTGCATGAATCGCAAATGCAGCATCATATATATTTATTGTAGAGGTATGTCGAACCGCATTCGCATTCCATATGCAGCATATTATGCAGCCTATACCAGCCATCTGGTCCATATAATAACATATTCAACCACATAATCCACATATTCAATACAAATTCAAGATAAATGATATATAACTTAGACTTTAATACAACAACAAAGACTTTTCCACATTAAGTAGGGACGGCTACATGGATTCTTTGCCTCCATTCAGACCTATCTTGGGTCATTCTCGGGCTTAGATCCAAAAAACTAAGATCCCTTCATATAGTCTCATTCCAACACTTCTTGGACCTTCCTCAACCTCTCTTAACTGGCTCAACATCGCAAAACTTGCATCTCCTCACCGGTGCTTCAGCTAACCTCCTTTGCAAATGGTCAAATCCCTTAAGTGATTTTCTCACATCTTATCATCGATCGGAGTTACACCAATTTTTCTTCTGACGGCATCATTCCGAATCCGATCTTTACGTATGTGTGTGTGTGCCCACACATCCACCTTAGCATTTTTCGTTTCTGCTACGACCATTCTCTGCACATGTCTATGATTCACAGGCCAACATTCATATCCATAGATCATAGCACGTCTCACAAGTTGATTTATAAAACTTTCCTTTGATTTTCAAATAAATTTTCTTATCACTAAAAACAGTAGAGGCTCATCTCCACATTCATCAAACTGCATTTATTTTATTTGTAACATCTCCATCAATTTCCCCGCCACGTTGCTCTCTATTCTGGATGTTATCATCATCAATCTTCACCTTGGTTCCTTTATCATTGCTTCCATTAAAAGTGCACTCCATATATTCATTCTTAGCCCTACTTATACAAAATCCTTTAATCGTCAATGCATGTCTCCAGACCTCAAGCTTCTCATTTACTCCATCTCTAGTCTCATCAATCAACACAATATCGTCAGCGAATAGCATACACCAAGGTATCTCATCCTTAATGTAACTTGTCAACTCAACTATAATCAAAGTAAAAAGGAATGGACTCAAAGTTGAACCTTGATGTAGACCAATGTTGATGTCAAAATAGTCAGTCTTCCCAAACTGTATCCTTACACAAGATGAAGCCCTATCATACATATCTTTTTATGAGGTTAATGTACAAGAGAGGTACTTGTCTCTTCTCCAAAACTCTCCACAATATCTCCCGTTGGACAGAATCATAGGCCATCTCCAAATCAACAAAATCATATGGATGTTCTTCCTTTTAACAAATCTCCATTGTTCTCCTCGGCAAGTGGATGGCTTAGATAATTGAGCGAACATGCATGAATCCGAATTGGTTTTCTTATACTTTGGATACTTGCCTCAACCTTCTTTCAATTACATGTTTCCAAATTTTCATAGTGTGACTCATGGGCTTGATACCTCTGTAATTGAACAATTTTGAATGTCTCCTTTGGTCTTATAAAGAGGTACCATGATGCTTCTCCTCCAATCTTGAGGCATTTTCTTGCTTCGTCAAATAACATCGAATAAATTTATAAGCCAAGTCAAACCACGTTCACCTAAAACTTTCCAAACTTCTATAGAAATATCATCAGGTCCAACACCTTTACCAGGTCCCATAACCTTCAAAGCCTCCTCTACTTCCTTTATATTCGTCTATAGCTTGCATAATTCAAGTAACTTTCACTACTAGCTAGATCTCCCAAAGTGATCTCTTTATTTCCTTCCCCAATGAAAAACATATGGAAGTACTGCTTCAATCTAGTCTCTATATCCTTCTGAGTAACAAGCGCATGACCTTCCTCATCCTTAATGCATCTCACTTGAGAAAGGTTGTCGGTCTTTCTTTTTCTTGCTTTAACCAACCTAAATATATCCTTCTGGCCCTCCTCAGAGTCGAGATTTCTTGTAAAAAAAACTTCATAAGATTTTAACTTAGACTAATATTCATTTTTATTAATAATTTTTCTAACTTGTATTAAGGAGAAAAATACTTGCATATAAGTCATGTTTACATGATTTTATTATCAAAATTTATATTAAATCTGCAAACTTGCCTTAATTTCTATTTTTGAATATAGAAAAATTCTTTTATTCCAAAAACATTAATTATAATTACCATTTATCTTAAATTTAAAAAATATAAGCCAAGCAAAATAGCATACTCCCCGCACATTGCATTATCATTACGCGATGACCTATCCTAACAAATCTGCATACCACATTTCTAAATCTTGAATCATACTTAGCTTGCTTACTTATTAACAAGAAGCTGTATCAAAACAAAATACTTAGCTCTTCCTAAAAAAACCCAATTACACCTTCAATTGATCCACTCTCAAAAAGGGGGGCCAAAGGAGAGGAAGATTGAGATGAGGGTAGAGGATTTCAAGCCAATTGCAATTTAGAAACTTCACATACTTGTTCTTGATGGCAATACAGATGTTAACAAACAAATTAAAGGTGGTAGGGAAAGTAATATTGCAAATATCGAAGACTTCTCTTTAGAGGTAATCAACTTTGAATGGTTTTGTCAGGATTCAAAGATGGTGGTCGCTTGAGAGATGGAATATTAGGGATTTTTATGGATGGTTTCATCATGGTTTTGACATATGTGACTAATACTTTACGTGACCATCTTAGGAAATAGGTGATGGGGATGAAATGGTACGTTACATTTCCTCTTTCTTGATGTTGGTAAATGGGGAACCATAAAAAGGGTGAAAGCAACTTTAGAGAGGGATCAAACAAGTGTGAGGTTTCTTTGGAAGGGGCCTAAATAGAAGGATCATGGGATGTTGCTAATGAAGTGAAAATATGGGCATAGGGCCAGATCAAGATGGCATCATGGGAGTGTGGGACATGTGCGTTTCAAATATGGCATCGTTGGCAAAATGGCTAATGAGAATCTTGTTGGTGATTATGATCATGTCAACAAGGTGATCCACGTATAATATGATAGATTTCTTGAGCTATATAAGAGGAATGAAAGTGAACCTCGTTTGAATTTTCGAGAAGGCCCCTAAGGGTGATGCATCATAGCATTAGGCTACTATGGAGGTATGGATGTGGCATTGACTTACGAATTTTATTTAATGATTAGTCCAATAATGGGTGCTTCTAGAAAAGTTTTGTAGGTGTTGGCACTCAACCTAAACTTGAGGATTGCGATCGTAAATGGACGCATCATAGCATTAGGCTACTATAGAGGTTTGGATCGTGGGATCAAATTTCTCCAAAATTCGATCGAATTTCAATTTCGACAGGTGATCGAAATTCGACTGAAATGGCCTATATCGATCGAAATTTGGGGAGCAGTTCAAAAACTGACTGAAATGACCGAATTTCGTCCGAAATTTCATTTCGATTGGTCACCGAAATGGTAACCGAAATCAAAATTTGAGACCTTGGTTTGGATGCTGCACTGATTTACAAATTTTATTTGATGATTAGTCCAATAATGGGTGATCCTAGAAAAGTTTTGCAGGTGACGATACTCGATCTAGACTTAAGGATCGCGATCGCAAATGGTGGAGATAATACTTCAGAAGTCAATGAATGTTGGATGCCACATTTATCTTACCTCCCTCCTATCAACGCCTTTATGAACTATTTAAGTTTTTGCATTTAATAGAGGAGTAGATCAAGTGTTGAGTATGTTATTTCAATATGTGGACTGATGGGCTTTCATCCGCGATTTATGCCTAAAGCACTTTTAAGGTTACCCCCTCTAGTGGAGATTATTTCCTACCATGTGACTATATAAGGATTTGGAAACTGCGGACCCTGGTGAATGTGAAGATTTTTATGTTTTCTCCAGCGATGGAGGATATTTTTCAAGTGCTCTTTGGTTCACTAGGTGTATGGTGAATTGTGATTACGCAAGCAAATGTTCTTCATTGAAAGCCTTCTGTACTTCCTTCGAGGGCACCCATGTATATAATAACGATGGCGAAGAGCTATTCTAGTGGAGACTAGAAAGACAGATGCTGATTATTGTTGTTTGGGTGTTTGGATGCAACATAATAACAGTTTTCCAGTGGTGAAAACCATAACATGAGAATGTGATCTTTGCAAATCTCCATGGAATTATTGGGCCACTGTAAAGGGCTGGTTCATGTCTTTGTATTGTTTCGGCATGACTTGAGATGCCCTTTGTACCTACTTTAAGAGTTTTTCATGAAGTGGATGGTTATTGTTTCTTAGTAATTGCCTTAGAATTCTAGAAAAAAATTATGCAACGGAATTCTAATAAAGGCAAAGAGTCCTTTGAAATGATGCAAGGGAAGTTCAATAGAGGCAAAGAGTCCAGATTTAGTCTCAATTCCGAATTAGTTAGCCATTTTGAGAGAGCTGTTTGAATTGATGAAATTCTTTTATAAAGCTAAATTCATGGACTTGTTGATGAACATTTGGAGTTGGACGCAATGTGATTGAGAATGCAACAAATGTTTGAGAGTGGAAAGAGAGAGAATGTTTAATGAATAAAGCTTATAAGGTGGAAAGAACACTCATGATACTTTCCTGAGATTGTGGCAGCTTATAGACAGCCAAGGCTCCACAAAAGTTCAAGGTTTTTTAAAGGGATAGAGGGTTGGTGCATACCCAAACTATATTCACAAGTTAAATAACGAAGTTGTAATGTCAATGTCTAGTTTAGAGCCCCGGCGTGCTATAGCACATTTTCTGCATAGAATCTCCAAGTGGAACACCAGATCATTTCACGCTATCCAAAAGCCCAATCAATCACAAGGCCCTTAAGTCTAGCCTTATATGGGTCACCAGTAGAATTCAAGAAAGTCATGCCACAAAATGAATCCAATCTCATTATCATAGTCTTAAGCTAAACCTCCTTTGATCAAAGCACATGTAAAGAATGTGTTCCACATCCTACAGATCCTCTAAGCATCTATGCCAGGCCACATCAATTCCTAACAAAATCTTGGTTCTATAAACTTCCATCGCAATGAATCCCTAGGAAAACCTTTACTCTCGACAGCGCTTACCAATTCCGAATCTGCTTGCAGTCACATGTAACAGTTTTAGGATCAAGTTGTTATAAAATAAAGAGACGTGTATGTGTTTTTGATCGAGAACTTGTCATCCTCCTATGCCCAAGGATCACCAACGTCAGGCCATCCACATTGCTATGAATCTTAATCAAATATTAACATCTGAAATCCTTTGTACGAAAAAATTTGAAGCAGAAAGATGGATCCCAGGCAAACTTGCACCAGGCCTCTGCCATTGTTAAAGTAGGATTGTCTATCAACAAAAAGAGCCTCAAAAATCTATCACAGAGAGCTCCCTCATCGAAGCAATAATCTAGCAAAAACCTAAATTAATTACCACAATCTAAAATAGGTCGAAACCTTAATGGCACCTCTAGCAAAACATTACAAATTCCCCTCCAAAGATGGATGGCAGACTGATGACCCTCACCATTGTAGACAGATCACAGTAACTTAATAAACTTTCTAAATCATATGACAGAGTAAGTCTATGCTCTCGTCCAGATTCTCGACACCCATTGTGTATGCAAGGCTTGGTTCATCTCCTTGAGTCCCAGCACCCCCAGACCCACATGTTTAACTCAGCCATGGCTAGTCCCAAGCCCGGATAAATGAAGGTTGTGTTAGGTAGCCGACAGCTAGCGTAAAACAGTCGGATCTTTTCAACATAGATTTAAGCAAACATTTGGATTTCTTTGAGATGCTCCCTACTATTTGGATCTAAGCCCAAGAAAGATCTGAATGGAGGCAAAGAATCCATGTACCCTACTTTATGTGGAAAAGACTGTGTTGTGTGAGTCACTAAATCCTAACCCACCAAAGCAATCCCCTGGTTATCATACCCCGAGCGAGCTTAATAGAAATATTGCATCAATGATTCGAGTCATCTCTGGGTCTCAATTAATAAAAAGACATGTAGAGAAGAATAACATAAGGACAGAAATTAGAACCTTACCAACAGTATCACGCATCCACCTCTTGATCGACAAAAGGCCTTCTAGCGAGCCAGCTTTCTCTCAAGTTTCTCCAACTGTGGAAACCAGCCAGACTACCCAAGTCTCCCATCAACTAAAGGCAAGATCGCATAAGTGAGGAGAAGGGACCGAAAGATCGTCTGCAGCGTACCTAGAACCCACTAGTCTCTTTCTGTGAGATCTCAAATGGTACGAAAGTTGATTTAGAACACTGATTTGAAGCCCAATGTATCACTGAAGACCTCCAGAACCATCAACAAAGACAATCTTATCGCCATCATAAATGCCAAAGTCTTGGATGTAGTCGCTGAGGAGGTTCCCAATATAGGTCTCCTTGAGTAAGAATGACACTGACATAAAAATTTCGTGCAACTCTGGCTATTTATCATTTCACTCATTGAGCGCCCCTTTATCCAACAGGCCTGGAGTCCACAGTGGTTCCTTGGTCGGATGACACCTCTTGGGAAGCTTTCTAAAGGTCATAAAGAGGGATGGTGAGATGGAGAAGACAGTTTTGCTCATTGCAGTGAAAAGATTTTCCTACTTTTTCCATTGGTTTGGGCTGTGATTACAGCACCATGAAGTAATTTTTTGGGGTGTGCATTCCTATGCAGATGATGTGAATCGTGATTTGTTCTTTTGGCCATTCATGGGTGCCTAAGTTGTAATCAGGGATGATTAATGTATTGTAGTGACCTTGTAACTGTGGCTATCCTCTTGAATGAATTTGGATTACTACAAACCTCCAGTCTCAACATATATTTTTCCAGTTAAGCTTTTGTTACTATGTAAATTAATAAACATAAGTTTTTTCTAGAGAAAAAATTCAATGAAAGATCTTGCTAGCTATCCAAATGCCTACCTCAAAACACATCGAGTAGACCCAAACTCTAAACCTTTCCTCATGCGAGCAGTAACTCTGCTAAAACTGAGCCAATCTGGAATAACAGGAATTCCCTGTTCAGCATTTACTACAACCTGCAATTAATAGTCCCAAGATTAAGTAAATGAGAAGGCCAAGACAGATTGTCAATGTATAACCAGAAAGAGACATTACCACTGAAGATCCATGATCACCAGAACCAGTATAAACACACTCTGCTTTAGCAATAAGAGAATCTTCGTGTTCATTGCCACTGAAAATGCACCACAGAAATTAGGCTACTTGTGGTGATGGGAGAAAGAAATGAGAAATTTGTCAACCAAAGCCATATCATAACATACCTCGCAGTTAATGGACTGCTGTAAAAATCCCTGATGATCGGGTTGCCCCTATCATCACAAGCCCCAGCACGCTAAAAAGAAAGAGCCAAAGTAAAGATTTAACAACAAACATATGGCCAAAACAATATAAATATCAATATAAAATGGAGATAATAACAATAGAAGCCAATCTGACCTATTTCCAAAACACTAGTAATAGTGGCATGAGAATAAGATATAACAAAATAACATGGAAATATTAAACATAATGAACATATAAAGAACTCAAATGACAGCTTAATCTAGATAAGTGGTGCCCGGAAAGCATGCAGATATATAGGCACGTAGGCCAGGAGACAAAGACAAACAGCACAAAAGAGATGAATCTGAGCACAAACAAGTGTTGAACCCAATAAAGACAGAAGAAAATGCAAGCAAATGCTTTAATTAGCAATTTAAAACTATTGCGTTTGTTATACGGATTCTTTGCAACGAACAGATTTATTATAGGTCAAATCATACTTGGATCCAGAATAACTACATCATGTTCAATAGTTTCTGTGGAAAAGAATAAGCAAAAATAATAAATAAGAACAGGGAATAACAAAGAAGATTTTACATAGAACCTTACTCCCTAAGGAGCGGGATAAAAGCACAAGAGAACGCCTCAAACTTAAAGGGTGGATTCGTCTGTTTCATTTTCTCAATGAGTACAGGAGTATGGGGCTCTTTATATAGCGTCACCGACTATCCAGAGTCCCACCAATAGATGATGTGGGACTATCTCTACTTCATTCTCCAATACCACCCCTCAAGTTGGAGCATGCAATACTGAGATGGACAAAAAGAAGAAAATATGAACTCACTCAATGAATACATGGCACTACGGACCATAACGACTCAACGCATACTCTGTCGGTTGCTATTGAGAACTTGAGGTCTGGCCTCTCTAATGAATCTCTTCTCTTGTCAAAAACTTGTGGGGGTCGGCTCGTCACCTATGCGGGGATTAATCATCAAATGCATTTTTCTTCATGCCATGGGAATTACCATACAAAGATATCTGAATGTGGGTCGGTCTCTTGGGACCTCTAAGTGGGTTCTCTCTATTGAGAACCTCGGAAGGATCTCGTACTGGAGCTCACAATCACTGGAGTCTTCGATGTCAACACTGGGCTGTTCTTTTTCTAGAATCTCCGAAAATCTATGGATGAGTATCTCCTATACTCTCTCAACCCCCCTTTCTCCCATACTTGTCGGAATTCATAGGGATACTTGACAAAATTGGGAGAACAAATGCAAGGGTACAAAAAAACTTCATTTTTTCTCTTTTTTTGTCTCTTTTTTATGCTCTTTTTTTACACAAATAATCCTTTTTTGTAGTCGTTTCATCTTTTTTTTTCTTTTATCTTCTCTCAATCTCTTCTCAATTAACCATCCTCTTCCTCTTTACATTTTTTTTGAGGGAAACAGTGGGATGGACCTCCTTTAGAGATCCATCCAAAAAAATAATATAATATAAAAATGTACTCAAATCCATGTTGAAATACATGTTGAAAGATTCGACTATATTTTATGTTGGTCGTCGATTACCTAACACAACCATGCAAGAGTGGGATTTGAACCCTGGACTTTTGTGTGGTAGACACACTGTACTACCACTAGACCATTATGCAAGGCCCTAAATGTCGGTTTCGGTCACCATTTCGGTATCGACCGAAATAGAATTTCGATGGAATTTCGGTAGAATTTCGACCGAAATTTCGGCCATTTCGGTTGTTTTTTGTACTAGGACCCCCATATTTCGGTCATTTCGGTCGTTTCGGTCGAATTTCGATTTCGACTGGATATCGATATTCGACAGAAATTCGACTGAATTTCGCTGAAATTTGAGGCCATGCCATTATGTAGTAGACACGATGTACTACTAAAACAAATTATTTATATATGGGATTTTTACCCGGCAGACCCTATAATCTTTTGCAATTACCGCTACGACCTTCGAAACATCGTAATTCCTCCCTCGACCCCGTAAACTTGTTAACTCTTACCCCACAGACCCTGTGGTTAATCCCCATCCATTTGTCCGTTAAATGTTACCAGATTCCGTTAAAAAGATGTCCATATTACCCTCTTTATTTATTTAATTTACTAGTAATGCCATTCCCTCCCACCCTCCACCTCCAGCTGCCCTCCCTCCCTCCCACCGTCCACCTACATCTGAAAACGTCGCCTCCCTACAGCGTCCCCTCCTCCAGTCCGCCGCCGCCCCTGCTCGAAAACTCCCCTCCTCCGTGGGCCGGCGTTGAAGCTCCCCCCCTCCTCCCCATCTCGTCGCCTCCTGCAGAGCCCCGCCCCTCCGGGGTCCCGCCGCTTCCCCCTACAGAGCCCTCCCCCCGCCGTCGTCGAAGCTCCATCCTCCCCGTCTCGCCGCCCCCTGCAGAGTCCCCTCCCCCCCGGGTCCCGCTGCTTCCCCCTGCAGACCCCCCGTCTCGTCGCTGTTGAAGCCCTCCTCCCCCCATCCCGCCGCCCCCTGCAGAGCCCACCCCCCCGGGTCCCGCTGCTTCCCCCTGTAGACCCACCCCCACCCCCCACCCCATTCTTGTCTCGCCGCCCCTTGCAGAGGCCCCCCTCCGATCTCGTCGCCCGAAGCCTGTGCAGCACGAGCTAAACCCGCCATGGGAGATCGGATGGGGAGGGGTCGGCTACGGGAGGACTTGGACTTGGAGGCACGAAGCTTGGAGTCTGAAACTGAAGGCGACTCCGCCTGGAGTGTCTCATCGTAGAGTGTCTCCTCGCGCATGGAGGGGCCTCAAGCCTGGACTGAGATCAGAGCCACCGCCTGCTCCGGAATCGCACGATGGAGCGCAGAACAAGAGGCTCACACGATGGAATCGCCGCCGATTGGAGAGCCACCGCCTGCTCCGATCTCGCCGCCGTCAAAGCCCCCCCCCCCCACCCCTGGAAAACAGTTTTTTTATTTTTTTTATTTTTTGGTTAATTATAGTCGTCCGATCATAGATCGATTAGATTAACTCATTTCTAACTCAAGGAAGTTAACTTTAGATGTGTTATTTAACGGTAGGGTTCGTGGGGTAAGACGGAGCAAGTTTATAGGGTCGGGGGAGGAATTACGATGTTTCGAAGGTCGTAGCGGTAATTGCAAAAGATTACATGGTCTGCTGGGTAAAAATCCCTTTATATATATATATATATAAACTTCAAAAAAATTAACATCCGCCAGGATTCATAAAGGGCCTTGGCATGCCCCAGTACATTTTCAAAGTAAAATCTCCCTCCCTTAAAGATGATATCATTTCTTGCCAACCACAATGCCCGAATAATCGCATAAGCCTTCGACCTCCCATCCTTAGAGCCTGACCAACCTCTACCTACGGAGCTCTCTTTACATTTTTTGGACTCACCGTCCAATAACTTCTTCCTTTTTCTATTTTTACACAATAGCAGCCCAAATCCAAGACCCAGAATCCTTGGCCTTTTTTTCTTGGCCTTTTTTGGAAGGACCCAATGGGCCAATATATATCTTCCCTCTTTTTTCCGACTCACTCTCTCTCTCTTTCTTAATGGTTGGAGCGCATCTCTCTAACATTTTCTCTTTTTTTCAATGGAAGGGGTACCTCTTCTTTTCAATCCACGACTAGGGTTCCAGGGTAGGAATCCATAGCTGTCGTCATTTATTAGAAAATGATGACTTTCACATAGGCACAAGTGAGCTGGAATGGACGTCGTGGCGCACCCAGATGAGAAGGTGCTCGGTATTGCCTAGAGATGTGGTGGGTTCATATATTCGGAGAAAAAGGTCCAGTGGCGATGGAGGCAAAGGGGTCGCCCAGATGATGGCGTAGATATGCGATGTAACTTGGAGGGAGCATTGTCTGGTTTTGTACGCCTAAGATGATCCAAGGAGGAGCATGGAGAAGACTTTAATGAGGGTGTTGTTGTTGCTATTGCCGATCTGGGAAGGCCCAATCTAGGTTTTTCTTTTAAGATAGCGGTGCCATTTTGAGTTGTAGCTTGGAGAATGTCGTTTTGTCTGGGACTGCTAGGAGCAATATTGAAGGTGGAGTCGTGGAAGCGATGATGTGGCAGGGTTGCTTTCCCGAGTCACCCCTTCTCTGTGCTCCGCTGAGGAATTATGGTTCCAGGTAGGGCTGCTAATTGAATTGAAGCATTCGAATTCGATTATGACTCGTTCGATAATAATTCGAAAATAATTCGATTCGAAGTGAATTGAATATGAATTCCAATCACGGATTCGATTCCCAAACGAATTGAATTTGAATTAGCTTAAATTCGTTCGTTAAAAATTCGATTCGATTCGATATATATACACATAAACATACATTCAAATACACATATAACACTACCTTTTATTTACCGATATAAAGCCCCCCGCCCCCCACATGGGAATTGATATTTTTTGAATGAGAACGTTTATTTTCTTCCCCCACTATTTTCTTTATCAATATATTTATTTACATATAACACTACCTTTTATTTTCTCTCTCATTTCCCCTCACTCTATCTCTCCTTCCCGCACTTTCCCCTCTTTCTCATAAATTCCCAATCTCTCTCCTCAAAGGGCAGAACCCTAAAGGCCTAAACCTATCTCACGCATGCCGCCATCCTCCCCCTTGCTACTGACACCGTCGCCACCCTTTCCCTTGCTACCCGACGTCTTCGTCGCTCCATCTCACACCTACGACAGTGCCAAGCCGCTAACTCCTTCTCCCACGCCCTATCCCCTCTTATTGTTTAATCTTTTATGGGTGCCATAACAACATTCTCACGAAACTCTTTTGTGGCCACATGCTTCGTCTTTATAAGATCCGTTGCGCATATACTACCATCTATGAACCAAAGCATCAACCTATTTAATATGATAAACCTTACGACAACTCCGTAGAACTTTTAAGGATACCATCTTAGTAACAAAAAAACCCAAAGCTCCATCCATTTCAAACAACATGAATTGAAAATAATATGTCCCATTACTTCAATTTGTTGAAAGAGAACTAACCCGAAAGCTATAAATATCTCTTCATGATGCGATTTGTTCATATTTCACATTTCTCCATATAAACCTCCATTTATTATCTTTGTTTTATAGAACCTATATTGCAATATATTCAATCTTGCATCAATAGATCAAAAACCCCATGCATTCCAGAATGTCACTCTAGTGCCCAATCAACCGTCTATTTTTTATAAGAATAATTATTTCACTAACCAAAACAAGAGAATTAGGGCTGCCGACAGTCAAATACATATACATATATAGGATTTAACAATATTCTGATTTTTTTTCAAATAAGCATACAGAAACGGATTTGGACATTGATAAATATAAAGATGCGTTATCATATCCTTGGAAGGGACAAGGATAAAAAGATATGGATCGGATACATAAAATAGCATAGTTACTCTTTAGATTAGCTTAAATTGACATGTATTTGATGACTTGCACATGATATAAACATACCAAATATATTTATACTATAACAGTTATATCAAATATGGGGGAAAAGATAAAAATTATCTTACATGACAAATCCTTCTCCCACAATTAGGGCCAGCATGTGTATCACCTCCAATCAGATCTATTTTGTGTCCTTATCAGACTAGATCCGAATAACAAATATCATTCGAATAATCTCCTTCCAACACTTCTTAGACCTTTTCGCCCTCTCTTAACAGGCTTAACATCCCAAATCTCGCATCTTCTAACGGGTGCATCTACCGACCACTTTTGCATGCGGTTGAACTACCTTAAATGGATCTTTCTCATCTTATCATCTATCGAAGCTACACCGAAATTCCTTTTGATCACAACGTTCCGAATCTATCTTTTCGTGTATGACTACACATCCACAGTGGCATTTTCATTTCTGCTAGTGTCATTCTCTGCGCATGTCTATGATTTAAATGCCAACATTCAGATCCATAGAGCATAGCGGGTGTCACGGTTGCTTTGTAATACTTTCCTTTGATTTTCAAAGGAATTTTCTTATCACATGAAACAATAGAGGCACCTCTCCACTTTTGCCAACCAACATTTATTTTACAAGTAACATCTCCATCGATTTCCCCATCATGTTGCAAAATAAATTTCAAGTATCTAAAATATTATTTCTTCTAAATGTAATCTTCTCCGATCTTCACCTCGATTCCGACATCATTGCATCCATTAAATGTGCACTCCATATATTCCGTCTTAGCCCTATTTATACGAAAACCTTTAGTCTCTAAAGCATGTCTCCAAACCTCAAGCTTTTCGTTTACTCCATCTCTAGTCTCATCAACCAACACAATATCATCGGCAAACAACATACACAAAGGTATCATCATGAATGTGACTAGTCAATTCATCCATAATCCAAGTAAAAAAGGAATGGACCAAAGTTGAACCTTGATGCAAAATGATGTTGATGTCAAAATAATCGATCTGCACAAAATGGATCCTTATGTAAGATGAAGATCCATCATACATATCCTTTATACGCGTAATGTATAGGATAGGTACTTGTCTCTTCTCTAATACTCTCTAATATCTCTTGTAGGACTAAATCACAAGTCTTCTCCAAATTAATAAAAATCATATAGAGATTCTTCCTTTAATCTCTATAAATCTTCAATATTCTCTCCAATAGGTGGATAGCTTCAATAGTTAAATGACCCGAGATGAAGTCGAATTGATTTTATGTTACTTTGGTAACTTTCTGCAGCTTCTTTTGATCACATATTATAAACATGGTATGACTCATCAGTTTAATACATATGTATTTCGAACAATTTTGAATATCTCATTTATTCTTTTAAAGAGGCACCACGATACTTTTCCTCTATTCTTCAGGCATTTTCTTGCTTCGCTAAATAACATTGAATAAATTTATGAGCCAAGTCAAGCCACGTTCACATAGAACTATCAATACTTCTATAGGAATCTCATCAGGTACTACAACTTTCCCAGGTTTCATAACCTCCAATGCCTCCACTACTTCCTTCCTTTGTATTCGTTTATAGCTTGCATTACTGGCTAGATCTCCCAAAGTGGTCTCTTTATTCCCTTGTCCAATGGAAAGTTTATGAAAATACTGCTTCCATCAACCCTTTTGAGTAACAAACACATGTCCTTCATCATCCTTAATAGATCTCACTTGAAAAGATCTTTGATCTTTCTTTTTCTTTAACCAATCTGAATATATTCTTCCGACCTTCCTTAGAGCCAAGCTTTTTGTACAAAACTTCATTATATTTTGCCTTAGCTCCACTTATAGCCTTTTTGCTTCCTTCTTCACGATTTTTTTGTTTGTAATTGCTTTCATTGTCATATCCTTATACAAAAAATTAAAGCAAGCTATTTTAATTTTAAGCTTCTCTAGCACCCCTTCACTACACCATCAAGCCTCCTTCTAACATGAAATTTCCTTTCAGACTTGCCTAGCATCTCTTTGACTACCTTTCAGATACAAGATGCTACATTCTCCCACAACTAGTTTGCACTTTCATTGCATTCCTAAGATAAGTCTTCTAATGCTCATTGCATATTGTAAGGCTTTGTATAATTTTTGGTTTTCCGGGTGGTGTAATCCTCTTCTTATATATATATATATATATATATATATAACACAACCGCGGTGAAGCCCTTCTCGGGATCTCACCCTCTTTTTCATCCAAAAAAGTCTTCTAAAACCCTCTCCTCAAACTTGCTTGCTTCAACAGACGATAATTAAAAATTAAATGTACAATTATATGTATATATGAAAATGGATATACATATATGGATAAGGACATCTAGTAATGCCACAGTGATGTACATATTTGAATCCATTCTGAAACAAATATAGATGCATATATCGAAATCTTTCTAAAACAGATATGGTGGCAGATGGAATACGAATATATACATTTCCATCCCTAAATAGAATGCATCTACAGCAGTGGGACAATATGTTTGACCCAACTTCTCTAAAGTTTGTAGTATAGAGTAGAAACACCATAATTGCATTTGTACCATAATTGCATACTAATTGTACTGTTATTTTCATGATAACAAACTTTGTGCCTACAAACAGTACTGCGGATTCGATAACAACTTCAGTCCAAGTATGAAGCACAAAAGAGGTATGGAGAAGTTAATAAGGATGATAAAGCTATATTCAATGGACAATCAAAACGACATAGACAAAGCAAAGAAGAAAAAGAAGACTTTTGTAATAAGCATATATAAAAATTGTCAATATAAAATTGTCAATATATGGAGGCATGTTCGGTCCAAGCCATCTTAATCGATGAACCTTCATAATATCGATCAACTATCTCTGATCGATTACCCTATTTGACATAATCGACCACCCTTGATCGGCCAGCTTCTTTTTATGATCAGTCATAATTTGAATTGAGACTCTTCAATGGCTATTAGATGGTCATTTACCTTGATATATATGATCGATCAACTTGAGATAATCGATCACATTATTTACATGATCGATCATATGTATCAAATATTATTGATTTCTTACTAGATTTGTTTCCAATGACTATTTTTTTAAATAGACATCTCCCACCACCAAAATAGGGCTCCAAACCCATGTCGTAAACATAGATCTCAATACATTCTATCTAGCATCTCTCAAAGTACTATTCGAGGCATATCTCTCTCGCTCTCTACTTCAAGATCACATCTTGAGAGCCATTCATTTAAATGATCCATTTGCAAATGATTTATTTAATGCAGTGTGCATTTCTTAGCCTTATTATTAGCACCGCATAATTGCATTCAATCTTTATATATTACTGTAATTTTCCCAAGGTTGCAAAAATCAATAGTCAGTACTCGATCGACAGGGTCACTGATTAAGGATTAATCAACAGATGGGCGATTAATTGGATTTATTCGGTCATTAATCGATTTTGAATTATTTTTTTTAATTATTTTAAATGTATAAATCTTTTTTATACGTATATTATTATATATTTGCATTGGTTTGTACATTTTCTATACTATCATAATGAAACAAAAAGTTGAAATTGATTTTATATATAACACTACGCGTATTCGAATAAGTTTGCTTTTAAAAAAGGCCAAAATAAAAAAATCAAAAAAAATCTATGTAAAAGTCGATCGAGTAGTCGGTTTGATTGGTCTGATTGATCGATTAATGGTCGACTGGGCCTAATCGAGTCGGCTAATCCCCCCCACTCGAGTAGTCAGCCTAATCAGACGACTTTTACAACAGTGAATTTTCATTTACATTACGGTGGCATTGTAATACATGTTGTTTGATCTAAGGTGTACAAAGAACTTAGTGAATGATCCAAGTTGCGGGAAAGTCTTTGGTTTGTGATCCAAAGCATTTGTAAGTGGTTGAGTTATCCATGAAAAAATAACTTGTAAGGAATAAATATAGTAAAAGTCAGCCAACTAGGCCAATTAGTCGAATCGATAGGGTGGTTGACTAACTATTGACCAATCTTATTTCATGAGGAATCACTCGTGACTAATTTTATTTCATTATGATAGTATAGAAAATGTACAAAACACTATAAATACATAAGAATATAAGTATAAAAATTGTGTGTATATATATAATAATTAAATAATTAAAATCGACTAAAAGTCAACTATATATGTCGTCCGACTGTCAATTAATCCTTACTCAGTGACCTGACCAAAAAAGGACCCGACTACCGACTTCTGCAATCTTGAGTAGAATAGTTGATTGAGTCAATCAATGGAAAATCCTAAAGCGTACACGCTAAAATACTTGTTTTGTTATATATATGGATTATTATGTATGATATCTATTTGTTGGCCATAACATTTTGTTTAGCGATCTAGAGGAACTCACAAGTTGAACTTGAAGAATCTTAAAATGCACGCGAAAGTGTGCACTCAATAATTTTTTTAAAGTAAAGAGGACGATATCCCAAGCACTTGCACACTCGACAATTCATCCACATAAGAAGTCCCCAATTCCATGATTGAACCAAGCACATAATGAATAATATTCTCCCAATCTCCGGGGCCACCAAATGGAACAGCCAACTCTAAGGTTGCATTTGGATGTAAGATTAAAGCTGATAGAGAGGTAAGCGATTTTTTGTGGGCTAAACTGATGAGTAAGTTGTTTGTTCACTGTTTGGATTGTAGATTTATCGTGGGTGGATTTATAATGGTATGAGTTTTTGGGTGTTTGTATAAATGAATGGTTGGCAACTCTTTCTAGATGGCTGGAATATGAAGATGGTGTTATAATGTGCACGTGTGTTCGTGTTTGTTTGATGTGGATTTATAAAGACGAAGCGACGCAATTGAATAAAAATAATGTATAAATATTAAGAAAACTACATATAAGACTATTCTCCATATATTTAAATATTGAAGTATTTTTGGGTGTTTGTATAAATGAATGGTTGGCAACTCTTTCTAGATGGCTGGAATATGAAGATGGTGTTATAATGTGCATGTGTGTTTGTTTGATGTGGATTTATAAAGACGAAACGACGCGATTGAATAAAAATAGTGTATAAATATTAAGAAAACTACATTATAAGACTATTCTCCATACATTTAAATATTGAAGTATTTTTAATGCAATTCTTCTATGTCCAAGGTAAACCAACACTATTGCTAGACTCCCAGCATAATTTCTTCAACCATCTTAAATGTGTGCCTCTTTTTGCTCTTGGCATTCCTCAAAGATTATATGCAAAAGGATATAGTAAAATTACTTAAATAAATTTATTAGTAAAAGTTCTACTAGCATACATGTCACATTAACATGAGTCACATATGAGTCATGATATAATCGAACCTAACTATGTTACTGATACTATGAACATAATATATTTTATATTATACATGACGAGTGAAGTGTAAGTATTATAATTATAATACATTAGTAAATTTGTCAACGGTTAGAATTTTTTTAGTGAAACGGTGGGATGGGCCTCCTTTAGATATCCATCCAAAAAATCGTATATATATACATTATTAAATAAATTTACATCCGCCAAGATTCATAAAGGGCCTTGGCATGCCCCAAGACATTCTCATACTAAAATCTCCCTCCCTTAAAGATGGCATCGTTTCGCGCCAACCACAAAGCCCAAATGATCGCACAAGCCTTCGACCTCCCATCCTCAGAGCCCGGCCAACCCCTGCCTACGGAGCTCCAAAAAATCGACTTGTCTGTCCAATTCAAACCTAGGCAATCTCCCTTTTGCCACACTTCCGCAGAACCGGGACACCAGAAAAACAGATGATCTATGTCTTCCACAGGCGATCCACAACGCATACAACCCGCCTCAACCCCAGGAAAGAGCCTGGCCACCTAGCCGCTGTCAGAATTCGCTCTCTTCTAAAAAGCCAAAAGAAAACCTTTACCCTTGTTGGGATCCTCCACTTCCAAATATTCGCACAATCCCTGTTTAACTCCATATCAGATGTTGTTTGCTGCCCCGCGAGGATCTTATACGCTTTCCTGACCGAGAAAGAACCATCCCTCCAGCACCAAGTGTCTCTCCCCTCAGTTGGCACAACGGTTCTGCCTAACATGATAGAAAGATGCAAGAACTCTTCAACTCTTTACTCAGAAAGAAAGGAGACAAAAGTTGGCGTCCACGAGCCATCCGACAACACTTCCGCAACAGAAGCCTCCTTATTTGAGGTCGCAGCAAAAGGCCTCGAAAAAGATCACACATCTATCCAAAGTCCATCCAGTTATCAGTCCAAAAGCGAAAGCCCCGACCACACCCCAACATCGAACGAAGAAAAACCACCAGATCAGGCAAGACCGAGCAGATGCCTCTCCAAAAAGTCATTGGCGACACAACACAATCTGCTCGAGCTCGTAGATCGAATGACACACCGTATATTGATCGAATAAACCTGGAGAGAAGGTCGCTCCCGGGTGCCCATATCTTCATTACCCACTTTGCCAACAAGGCCATGTTCATATCTGCAAGATTTAAAACTCCAAGACCCCCCTCCTTGAGCGGCAAGGAGACCATAGCGCAATCCACCAAGGCAATACCATTTTCCTACACCGAGGACGACCAAAAGAAGCAACGCATAAGTGCCACCAATCTTTCCTGCGCTCCAACCGGCAAAACTCGTGTTGAAATGAAAAACGTCGGGATGGCAAACAACACCGCCTTCACCAACACCAACTCCCCCTTGAGAGAAAAGAAGCTTTCCACCCCGCCAACTTCCTTTCCATTTTCTCAATCAACGGCAACCAATCCACATGTCTAAGCCTCCCTACTAACAAAGGCAGACCCAGATAATTGATAGGTAAAGATTTCTGCTCCGTTCCGAAGATCTCCACACCTCTCTCTGCCACCTTCGTCCGCAGGTTAAAAGGTACAAAAGCTGACTTCGCATTATTCACCTACAAGCCAGAAAGATGCCCAAAAATGTCAAGCATCGCCTTGACCGCCCTACACTCCTCAACTCTACCCTCTATGAAAAACAAAGTGTCATCTGTGTTTTGCAACACCGATACTGAGCAGTCGCCTTTATTGTACCCTCTGAAGAAGCAACTGTCCTCCAAGTTCGCCATCGTGCCCAAGCTGTCAGCAACCAAGACAACGAGTAGTGGAGCCAACGGACACCCCTATCTCACCCCACGTGCGGTTGGAAAAAGCCTCCTTCCTGTCTGTCATTCACCACGACCATCAAAGAGGCGGTTGTGATGCATCTCTTCATCCAATCAACCTGTTGAGAAGAGGAACGAATGAGATGTTTATTCCATAGATCTAGGGTCTCCTATATAGAGAGAAAATCCTAGAGAGTACAAGGGTTACGGAACCCGAAGGGTCACGGGGGGTTACAGAACTCAACAGGTCACAGATGGTTACGGAACCCGAAGGGTCACAAGTGGTTACGGAACACGAAGAGTTACAAACATAAATGTAAATCTAATAACTCTAACATTCCCCCTCAAGCTGGAGCTGAGAAAGCTGCAGCGTGTAACAAAAAGAAAAAGTATACACCACATCTTCACACGATGCATCATAATAACATATGTCCGTTGCTGGTTCAAGACCTCGCTGGAGGACAGGTATGTGGCTTTCAGGTCACTGGAATGTATCTCTGCCATGCATGTAGAGTCGTCGCGATATCAGGTCACCGGAATGTATCTCTATCGTTCATGCAGGTCACCGGAACATATCTCTGTCGTGCCTGGAGAAGAATCACTGTAGAAGAAGTCCAGCGTGGAGTAGAAGTCGAATCGTAAAAGAAGTATATGCCCGGACGAAGAAGTCCATACTCGGTGAAGATGGATGATCTGAGTAGTAGTCTGAAGTGTTGGTCTGTCAGTCGTGGAAGGGTAGCAGACATCCTGAAGAATTATCTCTAACTCCCCCTTTCTCCCATACTTGATAGAATAAAGAGTATGTAACATCAACTTGGGAGAAGCAAGCCATTGTGAAGTAGGGGTTGTAGGAGGGGGGATCCAAGCGGTGTCGGCGATGCAGGAGGTGCGATTGGAGCTATTAGAGCCTTGAGCGGCGCTTTAGGTGCCGTTGGAGGTGGCAGCTGGTGTTGTTGGGGACTCAGAATGTGTTGCACGAGACCATCAAATCCATGAGCGATGTTGGAGGTACAGCCCTCTCTCCTTGGCGGCGGAGAGAGTGCTGGTGGTGGCGATAGATTTAGGGTATTAGGCCTTGGTATAGGATCGTCGCTCTGATACCATGTGGAGAAGAGAAACGAATGAGATGTTTATTCCATAGATCTAGGGTCTCTTATATAGAGAGAAAATCCTAGAGAGTACAAGGGTTACAAAACCCGAAGGGTCACGGGAGGTTACATAACTCAAAGGGTCACAAAAGGTTACGGAACCCGAAGGGTCACGAGTGGTTACGGAACCCGAAGAGTTACAAAAATAAATGTAAATATAATAACTCTTAACACAACCCATATCTCCGGGAAGCCCCTCCTTCTCAAAGATGCTCAAAGAAATCTCCAACTAAGACAGTCATAGGCCTTGGCGAAGTTGACCTTCCATAAGAAACCCGAGGAGCCCCTCCTCTCCCAGTCAGTAAAAATCTCTGTAGCCACAACCACGCCCTCCAATAACTACCTACCCGAAATAAAAGCCATCTGGGATTGCGAGATGAGATCATCCATCACTCCGTGCAGTCGGTTGGCGAGCACCTTTGCGATAATAAGGTAAATAGCATTCGACAAAGCAATCGGTCTGAACTCCTCAACACGTACCGCCCCCTCTTTCTTAGGAAGTAAAAACAACATGAATTTATTAAGTTTCTCCAACCCGTGGTTGCCATCTCTAAATTCAACCAACACATCCATAAAGTCTTGCTCTATTGTCTCCCAAAATTCCCAGAAAAAAGCTACCGAAAATCCATCTAGACTCGGAGAACCATGTGCATTAAGCTCGAAAACAACCACTCGAACCTCTTCCCACGAAAAAGCCGATATAAGACGCTTATGTCTACTTAATTCCAACCTTTTGTGCCCCCTTCCCGACCATATCCCACCTGAACCAGGTTGCCTCCTGTTGAACCAGTGAAAGAACTTAACAAGAGCCTTCCCAATCTCCCCATCCCCTTGCACGCTAGCCTCCTCTACTTTTAGTTCGAAAATCTTGTTTGTCCTTCTTCTACCACTGGCCATTGCATGGAAAAAATTGGTGTCCACATCTCCTTCCTTTACCCATTTATGCCAACACCAAGGTTTTAAAAAACGTGAGGCAGATCGAGGAGGTTTCCTGTTATTGAGGCGAGGCGTAAGCCTCGAGGCGGTCGAGGCGTAAGCCTCGATTTATAGGGAAAATACATGTCAAAATTATTATTAAGCAGAGCCTCAAAAAAAATTATTATTAAGCATAATTATATTATCATAAAATCGTAAACTTCAAATATTGACAAAATATATGATCATAGATCCTAAATTTGAATATTTTAAATTTAATAGATGTACAAAGAATACAATATTAACCATATATGCTAGTTTTAATTTATGATTAAGTAATTGTAAATATGTGAATTTCTAATATTCTTACAAAAATATACAGTTTCTTAAACATATATTATACTCATTGTAGCGATATAAGCAATCGAATATCAATTGTTGACATAAAATTTGTTCATACTAATTAGAAACAATCATTTTACACATGCATGATTTCTTTGATGCAATAGTGATTGTAATATAAATGTATAATTGTATATTTATGAAATGTTATGTTTTGGGAATCAAAGTTGCAAAAGTCGGTAGTCAGTACTCGGTCGGCTGGGTCACTGACTAAGGATTAATCGACAGTCGGACGACTAGTCGGATTTAGTCAGACTTTAATCGGTTTTGAATTTTATGATTATTTTAAATATATAACTCATTTTTATACATATATTTACATAGATTTTGTATATTTTTATACTATCATAATAAAATAAAAAAGTAATTGAATTTAAGTAAATTATTAGGCATATTATAATAAGTTTGCTTATAAAAAACATCAAAACATGAAATAGACTAGTCGGACCTACTAGTCGGGCCAGTCGGGTGACTTTTACAACACTGTTGGGAATAACATATGATGATACTATAACACAATATTGCGATTGTGACTTGTATGTTTGTAACTAAAATATGCTTTATAACTTTAATATTATTATAAAAGTACAACTTTATATAGTTTTTTTATTTATTTACCTAAGAAAATGCACACCAGACCGAGGCAGCGCCTCGGGACCGCCTCACCGCCTCGATACCGCATCGGGTCTCTGAGGCTTACGCCTCAGATATCCAGACCGAGGCTATAGCCTCGAGGCGGTTTTCTTGGAAAACTGCCTCGAGGCGCATTTTTTAAAACCGTGGCCGACACCTTTGCTGCCACTCAACCTCTCTTCGCCAATCGACCTATGCAACCGCCTGTTGCTGTACACCCCTAGCAAGCCACTCTTCACCATCCAATGGTCGCAGATCCTCAGTAGCATCCCATCGTGAAATCTACGTAACCGCCTTATCTCGATTCTCAGCTCTGCTTCAGACCACTTGCCTTTTATGCTCCATCAACATGCATCGCGACAACTCTAGTTTTTGAGCCATCCTTTGCGTCGCATAGCTGTCAACACTCAACAAGCACAGAAGCCATACACCATCTCTCTAAAACCGTCGTTAAGAAGCCAAGATATCTCAAATCTGAATCTTGACTTCAAAAATTGCCCCCCTCCCGAGTCCCAAAGAATGAAAGTGTGGTTCGATCTCGACCTCAGGAGAGCATGAGATGCAGCCAAGGGAAACCGCTCCAACCAATCCTCCGAAACGAGAAACCGATCGAGATGAGACCTCGACGAGGCATTGCGCCAGGTGTACCTTCTATTATCTGCATCCAAGGTCTCCAGTTCCATCTCCCGCACAAAGTCACGGAAGCCATTAGAACCAGCATCCCTTCAGCCTCTATTGGTGGGCTGATCCACCGCGTACAACGTCACATTGAAATCGTCCCCAATCAGCCATGGGATGCTCGGGTACAAACCTTTGACCTCCCTCAGCTCCTCCCACAGAGCCATGTCATGGCCCCCACCAACTTTACCGTAGGCAACCGTAATTAATCTTTTGCCCATCCCTTGCTTCCAGTCCAACACCACCGAGTCAGATCGATTCGCCACGTTGTGGGCAACATAGTCAAAGAGAGCAGCATCCTACGCAAGAACCAGCCCCCAAAACTCCCACTTGGAGGGGCAGCTCTGAAGTTAGTCAACCTCGAGCAACCTAACGAGTTCCAGAGCATAGGACTCCAAGATTCAATCTTCGATTCTTGCAAAAGTTCTACATCCGCTTGCCAAGAACCAAGCAACTTCCCCACCGTCCTTTTCTCCCCCTCCCCCAGCCCTCGCACGTTCCACGAAACGATCTTCATTTGGATCCACTCGGAGGGTTTGAGCTGGGGATGGTCACCCCAAGACAATTCGGAAACCGCACATGAATGTCCATTTCAATGTTTGAGATCTCGCCTTGAGCTTCCTTATGGCGTTGGGCACCTCCTGCTAACCCTGTGGCACTCTCGCTCACAGTCGCACCCTTCTCCTTGTCTTCCAATTCATGTTGTAACCACAACCTCGCCTCCGGCTTCTAGAATTTATGCGAGGAGAGCAGAGGATCCAGTTTCGACCTCCAATCCCTTACCCCCAGCGACAATCTTCCTTCCCTCCTTGCTCTTCCGGTAGCCAAAATCCTTATAACCATCTTCCGGCCCTGGGCCAATGAGGCGGCACCCGGAACCAGATTGTCCTCAACAACCACAAGGAGCGAAGGGGCCGCCTGTAACTCGCCGCCCCCCACAACTTCGGTGCACGCCACCTCGGACACCATTGCGTTTGAAGCCTCCTGCAGTCCAGACTTGCCCGCAGAATCCCCAAGAGACGGCGTCGCACCCCCACGCACACTTGCTTCACCATCGACCAACAGGGGCAACTTCGTAGATTCCCCCAAAGTGGCCAGCCCTCCCAACCCATAAGCAAAGTGACCATCTTCCTTCAACGCTTCCACGGAAAGATCGCCCGAACCGCACCCCCCAGATCTGGAGGCACCACCAATCTCGTTAGGCGGAAAGCGAGAAGCCTCTGCACCGATCGATGATAGATGAAAACCATCCGCACCCAAAACTGCCCCAGCGAACCAGACCAAAGAATCCGAATCCAATCCAAGACCCTGCAAAGAATCGGTCGGATCCAGAGCAGATCCCTCCCAAGAAGCAGACGTGAACGCAAAGACCCCAATCGAGTCGGACTTCGGGTGCGAAGTACCAGATTTGACACCACCAGACCCAAGGCCACGCGAGAAAGAAAGACCATGCGCGACAGTTGGCACCTGCTAGATCTGCGGCCTCCAATTTCCAAAAACGGCCATAGCGACCCCCCACGAACCATTCGACTCCCTCTTAGGAATACGCCCGCCATTTCCATTACCCTCGAGAATCGAGGGGTCGACCGGCGACAAAGACCGATCACCATTGCACGAGCTCCCAGCCGCCGGAGATGAAGCCTGAGGACGGGAGGCACCTCACCCCAAGTCTGCTTTAACGGAAAGCCACCATGGTCCAAATTGCAAGCCGAGAGACGAAGCTCCGAGGCCTCAACACTCCGTAGATGCAAACAAAAGGAGGCCCTACAAACCAAGAACCAAACCTCCGCAAGAACCAGTCTCCTTTCCCCCGTGAGAGAAACCACGACACTCCAATCTTCGCTGGGGCGAAGACCGGAACGTATCAACCGATCCACATCTCCCATGCATCGCCTCCTTGATTGTGGACAGCCTTTGAAATCGGATCGACAGACCCGCAATCTCCAGAAGTCGCTCTGATCGGGCTTGAGCCACACCATCCTGCAACCGAGGATGTCGCCATCGAATCGATGCCGAGAACATGGCAAATTCCATTGGAGAGGAAGGCCTCAACCTCCGCAGCCTCCACTCTGCGAATGCACAACTCTAATTCCGATAGCCAGACCTCGTCCTCCACACATCTGGCAGAACAACCGAACTCCAAAACTCCCACCACCTTCTTTAGGTCTTCATAGGGACCCTCAGCGATGAGGATTCCAGAAACAGGTCTGCAGCTTCACCATTTCCCTCCAAGGGTCCAGGAGCAAACCCTGCATCAATGTCCATCCTGGTGGAGAGGCCACGGCAATCCTTCCGCACATAACCCTCCAACCGACAATGATAGCCCATCTTATCTTTCACCTTGTAGCGACGCGCAACGTGGCCCCTAGCACCGCACCTGAAACACCTCCTTCTGGGCAGGGGTATCACCGTGCGCGAGTTCAAGCCTGCGCCCGTCTGGGAGTCAGGGGCGAGATGCGCACCCCACGATCTGACCCCCCTCTTTGAGAAACCCCACGACGAAGCCCCGGTGAGATACGAACGCGAAGGAGCCTTCCCCTTACCATCCTGATATCCCCGCATCATGACCCTCCTAGACGACACTCCGATCTCCACCCCGCGACGAGAAACCCCCTCTCCTACCCTCCCCATACAACTCCCCCGTGAGATTAGTTGGCTTTTCCAACTGTTAGAATTTTAAATTAGTCATGGTATACTAACCAATAGGCATCGTATTACACTCAAGCCTAACAAGAGTTGCACTGAATACTAACGCAATTAGCATATATGGAAAGCAAATATGCTCAATAAAGCCCGAAAATCATCATAAAATGTCTCAACGCCCCCGGCCAACTCACCCAAGTGTGTGCCTCAGCAATGGATCATGAGGTGTACACCTCGAGTACATCTCAATCACCTAACCATAGATACATCATGTTTATTGCCATTTACATACTGATAATTTATATTAAGAAGCTAAGTTGTGTGCACAGAAATATTTCAAGTTGAGAAATTAAAAAAATGATGAAGCCTTCTTTCAGACTCCCACTATAAGTAAAGTCAGCTACATTGACTCTTACTCAAATCCATGTTGAAAGATTCGACTATTTTTTATGTTGGTTGTCAACTACCTAACGTAACCCCACAAGGTGGGGTTTGAACTCTGGTCTTTTGGGTGGTAGGCACACTGCACTACCACCAAACTATTTAAGTGGGTACAAGTTGAGAAATTAGTTCATACAGAAAAATTTAATCAAAAAAAATATGTATACCTATTTCATGCATATCTTTATATTAAAGGTGACAAGACATTAGACCCACTATTTCTAGTATTTGCTGAATTTAATTGTCCACATACAAATTCAAAAACACCGCATATGAAAATCTAGGAGGTCAACAATCATAACTACCTTTTTGTATTTTTCAATACACAATTATATAAAATTATGTATATGCCCCTCAATATGGTTATTTTTAGATCTGTAACCAATATATATTGTTAAACATATACGGTGTCCTGTTTATCATAGAGAGGATCCAATGTTTTCCAGATTTCTTAGATGATTGTGCCCATGTTACATAGGTATCTATGTTAAAAGAAAATTCCGAAACATATGATATTATAAAAGATGTTTTCACCAAAAAAAAGATCCAATATCATTACCAGACGTATATTCATGAGTGATAATGACCTTGAATTTGCAAACGAGCATGTACAAGATTTTAAAAAATTCTCAAGTGTTCTACTTAAGACATCATGCATTCATACCTCAGTAGAATGTTATCGCTGAGACAAAACTACAGCCTCTCCTTGATATGGCAAGGAGTAGCATGCTTCCCATAACTGTTCCGAAAGTCTACTATTCCAAAGTTGCTAAAGCATGTTTTCATGTTAGTCTCCATCATTGGTGGGGACAATCCACTCACCACGTAGACTCTCCATTTTTTTTCATACCAATCCAAGATTATTTTGGCGTGATTAGTTCTGTCCAGCTGTTTGAATGCAATATCTTAGATTTGAGAGTTGTCACACGTGACTGTTTGGGGTACTCCAAAATGCAAAAAAGAGACCAATGTATGATCCCACCACAGGAAGATTTATTATCAGTGTGCTGATGTCACCTTTTTAAAAAATAATTATGTTTACATCAGTTTACACGCGCAACCTAAAACAAGCAAAAGATTCCCTTACATCGACCATCCGACAACATGCACCACATGTGCTGAGTCCCTCGTCACAACCAACATCAATACAGCCACCAGTGCTTATAACCATTCAAACATGTTATTGAAAATGGTAGTATGCACCGAAATGTTCTTCACATCCCAACACCATAAACCATATCATTAATTGATGCATACCCAAGAGATCTTCTCGACGTCCATCACTTCTAGTTCATCAGCAAAGAGATCCTCAAAGATAATTCATGAACACATTGACGGACTTGATGTTCCAATTTCTTTGCTCAAGGGTGTATGACTTAGCATTCGACACACTATGACCAATGTTATATAGTATAAACTTTGGCTCTTGCAATTGATAGCATGCAGATTCTATATACACGTATTGCGACCCTCCAACATCCATTGTAAACAAAAAAAAATGGAGGAAAAGATGATGCACTTCCTCCATAGGGAACATGAGCTCAAATTTCTCCTACTAAGATACCTTACTCCTATATCTCTCCTACTGAGTGAGCGATAGTGTGCATGTAGCAACAGCCACAAACAAGAGTGAGCGTGTAGCAACAGCTGCAATTAACCACCCTGCTCCGTAAGAATAGTGAGCATGTGTTGGTTGCACGTCTGGAGGCCTACTAGGCTTGCTCGAGCAATAGCCGCTCTTGTACCACTCGAAGCCTTCAGAATGACTCATCCCCCATACTATTTTAAAGTATGGTGTGTCCCCATGTGCTTGGGTTTCGGGTTTTTGACCTCCTTTGCGCTATTGCTACTCCTTGTCCCCTTTATGATTAGCCTCTAAATTGCTTGACGCTAGTTCTCGTCTTTCTCTCTTGTAGGGGTACCACGAATGAAGAAAAAATCCCTGCAGCATGGGTCTTAGGTAGCTTTCACAGTTAAGCCCAACCGTGAATATAATATAGTCTTAAAAATAGACAGAAGGTGCTTCCCTTCAGACAAGTACAAGAATAACTCCTCTGCTGCTAGAATTTCGACCTTCTCATCCTCAATCATGCATCTCGGACCTTGGTGTACGAACCTAGTTTAGGAAATGTGCAAGGGGGTCAACCAGAGAGTCTGGACTAAGGTTGAGCAATAGTCTGGTCTGAGTAAATACTCAGATATTGCCAACCACTGCGTCATAGTAGTTCTCGAGTCCTGATGCTTCAGGTAGCCATGATGCTTCAGGTCTGCAAGTGCAACTTCCCACCTCCAGGGAACTAGATAGATGCCTCGCCCATGGTTTAAAAACGCACCTCAAGGCACCCGCCTCAAGAAGCCCATGTGAGGTGTGCGCCTCGAGGCGCTGAGGCGGTCTTGAGGCGATGCCTCGGGCTGCAAAGGTTTCGTACCCTATATTTTATATTTTTATATTGATTTTATGATATTACAATATTAATTGTTAACAATTTGATTTGTTATATAGTCATATATATATTTATTCTATACTTAAAAATTATGCATTATCATATAAAAAATTCGTTTCGGGACCTCTGTGCTCGTAGGGTATGGTGCGACAGTGGGGCATACAATGATTCTTCAATTGAGTTTAGCAAATCAGAGGGTTATGATTCAATATATATTGATATATATGCTAGTCATATAACACACATAAAACAACACGGACATATTATATATAGTGTATGTTAATAATATATGTTAGTCACATAAGTTTGCATCACCCATGCACATAAAGGGAAGCGTTACATATCGACAAGAACTTCACCCACCAACATTAATGGAGGTCATAATAAGCTTTGCATTTTATATGGATGACAATACGAATTAGGATTCAAAGTAAATCATGCAAAGAATATTATACATTCTCATGCTCACAGCATACATGGCGAATATGTTGGGAATATCTAAATTTGTGATTTTATAAATATATATAATTATGCTTAATTATCTTTTATGTATATTTTCCTATATAAATCGAGGCTTACGCCTCGACTGTCTCGAGGCTTATGCCTCGCCTCATCAAGGGAAATCCGTCTCGATCTGCCTCACATTTTTAAACTATGGCCTCGCCTACTCCCAACCATAGTCCTTCCTTTTCTTAATCGCTTGACTCATTAACTAGAAATCCTTTCGTCTAGCCTTCGTTCTGAATGGACTATATTCTGACTACCCTCAAAGCTTTTCCGATTTGATGTTCGTTTGCATCCCGATGCAAAATCAGCGCATAAAAGTAGGCTAGGGATCAGCTTTCCCATGCAGCGCTACTATATATTATAATATTATATTCAAGTAGGCACTATCAGAGCGGGCAAGATAGATCATTACAAAAGAAGATGTACTGCGAGGCAGGTCTCCCATTGCATGGATATTATAGTATGTCCAAGAGCTCGTTGTCAAGGGTTTCTATAATCTTCTTATAGCAACTAATAAATATTTAATAAGTTAGGGTGACTTGACGACTCTCAAAGAGGGTTCGCTTGCCAAAGATGCCACTATCACGACTATATAAAGGGGGCAACTTCTGCTTTTCGACATGGAGACTCAATTTCAATATGTTGTGGGACATCATTATTTACAAAGTACCTCCCAGTTGGCTTTGTTGAACTGTGAACAATTAGAGGAACGCCATGTTGCTAAAGGCCATATTCAAATATAGGAGACTTATTTCGGGACTAATGTTCATACACTATTATTGATGACAGCTGCTTCTGGATAGAAGATTGATCAATTGAACATCAAAAATGCATTTCACAGTGGCGATCTTCAAAAAGAAGTGCATATGGACTGGCCACATGCACTTGCCATTAAGGAGGGAGGAGTTATAATCAGTATTCACGAAAGCGGCCCGTGCGGCTGTATATGCGTATGTGGTGCCCTCAGCACACCGCTTTCATGAAGCCCCCCATTATGCGCCATGTGCGCTTATGCGGGCCGCATATGCGAGCTGCGCGGCAGCATATGCGGTCTGTGCGGCTGCATATACATTTTTTATTTATTTTTATTTTTTAATTTGTGCCACGTTTTTGTTGTGTTATTTGTGTCATGTTTTTCCTTGCTTATGCATGTATGCCAACCAAGCATTCCATGACCATTTAAATCCATCGTCAAAGTAGTTGTACTGGGAGATTGGAGTAAACATGCAAGGAAGGAAAAGAATAATGTACTAATAATTTAGCAAACTGATTTAGTCAATAATAGCTAATATGAATGCAATATATTATATGTAAAGTTCGGTACTTTTGATGCAAAATCAGTTATAATATAACGATAGAGATAAATGACATTATATTCAACAATAGAGGCATTATGTGCGCTAACTTTTTTATTTTGTTGATTGATGTCAATTATTTTGTGTGCTAACCGTTCTATTGAAGTATTGATATTTGATTGATAGAGATTGTTTTGAACTCTATATGAAAGTTATTTTTCATAGATCTTCTGTTAAACCACAATTATACATAAATCTAGTTATATTGTAGTCACTTTTGTATATATTTCTTTATTTTTAAATAAAAAATTCGGAAACCGCGTAGAACCGCATATACCCCGCATATGCCCCCGCATACCACTTAAACCATATTCAGTGACCTGTCCAAACGCATACGCATACCGCTTTCCTGAACCTTAGTTATAATGGCTTTAAACAGAATCCATTATCCAGAATATTGGTTTTTCAAGAGCAACCTCAGATCACATATTTTCTACAATGCACCGTCAAGGAAGCTATGTGATATCAATTATTTAATTTTAATGATATCTTTCTTTCTTAAAAAAGCTAAAAATGAGAAGACAATTTTTCAAGCCCTATGCTATCTTATATAGAGAAAAATAAAAGAGATTTTTATTCCATAAAACCCTAGGCTCTTTTATATAGGGGAGAGACCTATGGGTAAATTACATAAGATAGACAATAAGAAATAAATAATAAGAAACTAATACTGAGAGTACAAAATTATCTCTATACTCCCCTTCAAGATGGAACATAGATGTCAATCATGCTCATCTTGGAAGAGCACTTCTAAAATGGTCCTCTGAGTAGTGCCTTGGTGAAGATATCTGTCATTTTCTCTCTTGTGCTGACATGGGAGATGGAAATTAAGTTATTCTGAATCATGTCTCTAATATAATCGCAATCTAGATCTTGTTCATATATCTCTCAGCGAAGCTCTTCGCGAGGCGAGTGCTGGGGAGATGTCGCTACACGAGGCGAGGTCTAGGGTTTCTCTCGAAGCTGCGGCGTGCGATGGCTAGCTCTTCGGCGTGCGTGGTCTGCGGAGCGCGAAGTCGAGGGCGTGCGAGGTCTGCGGCGTGCGTGCTCTACTGCGCGTGGTGGTGTGGTCTGCGTCGCGTGTTGGAAAGGCGAGGTCTTCGGCGAGTGTTGGCGAGGCGAGGCGAGATATGGCGATGGCGGGCCTCAGGCGGTGGCGAGGACTTCGCGTCTCCAGGCTGGCTGTCGCGTGCCTTCGTCGCCGGTGCTCGGCGACGCTGGGGGTGCCTCTGGCAGAGCGCGCCCACCTGCGCGGCGACCTTCTCAGGGAGTGGGGCCTTTCCGCCCGTGGTCGAGGGCCCTTCAGGGGGCTTCAGATGGTGCTGGTCTGTCCCCCAGGCCTGGTTGGGGGTCCGAGGGTGCTCGCAGACATCCGGGGGTCCATGTTCGGGACTGTTTGAACGTGGTTATCTCTAGTGTCGATGCCGCTGGGGTGGGTTCCGGCTCTGGGGCCGCCGGTCTGGATGCGGGAGTAGGTCAGGTTGCCGGTGGAAGTTCGGAGGAGTGGTGTGTGGTGGAAGGTCGGCGCAGGCGGCGCGAGGCTAGGGATTCTGTGCGGGCTCAGGGGCCTCCGCTGGTATCTCCTTTCGGCAGGGGTTGCTTCCGGTGTGGTGCATTTGATCACTGGGCGAGGGCGTGCCGCGGGCCGCTTCGCTGTTTTTCTTGCCGGGGTTTCGGTCATTCTAGGTGGTCCTGCCCGTTGCTGTTTCGTCCTGGAAGCATGTTGGTTGCTGAGGGCGCTGGGGACGGGGGCCTCTTCTTGGCGACATCAGATGTGGGGTTCGTGTCGAAGGCAGATTTCAAGGATGATGTGGCGCAGATCACTCCGTGGCGGGCGTTGACGAGAGGGCTTCTGGCGCAAGAGGAGCGTGCCTTGCTGAGTGGGTCGGCTGTGGGAGTGTTGCAGATGAAGTGGCGGAGGGTCCGGGACCCGGATGTCGCGGTTGTGCCGGCTCGGGTGGAGAGAGTTGTGCTCAGGGGGCTGCCGATGAGGGCGAGGTCGAAGGACCGCATCTCGAGCTTGCTGCAGGGTGTTCTTGTGGTTGACTATGTCGAGTCCGCGGGCCGTGACCCGGGGCAACCTGTGGACGTTCTGCTTCGGGTGAGGCCGGTTGGCGAGGAGAAGATGGGCTGGTGGGAGGTGGCGCTGGACGGCAGGAAGGTCTTAATTGAGCCGGTGGTCGCTGATGTCTGGGCGGCTTTGCAGGGGGTCGGGGTGCGTAGGGGGGGCATCTCGGTGGCGGAGTCTGCGTCGGAGGCTGGCGGTGGTGAGGCGGCTCGCCTTTGTGCCGTGCAGGTCCCGGAGGTGGGGGCGCTGCCCATGGAGCGGGGGATTTCTTGTGAGAGGGGCCGGCCCTCCGACGGGATTCTTCCTCCTAAGCCGGTGGTTCGCTTTGGTACCTTTTTTGAGGTGGGGGTTCCGAGGTCGGGTTCTCTGCCGTGGGGCCCTGTGGGTGAAGTGGTTGGGGGTTGTGGTGTGGGGGAGGTGCCACCTGTGTCCCTGGGGCTAGAGGGGGTGGTTGGGGGTTCGCCAGAACAGGGGGGGTTTTGGCTGTCAGGGAGCCGCTTGCGGGTGAGATGTTTGGGGAGGGGTCGGTCCTGTTGACCGAGGCGTTGGCGGCAGGTGGGTCGGTGGTGGAGGGGGAGTCGATGGCTCGTGCTGGCGTCGCTGTCGGGTTGGGGAGCGTGGTGGGGGCCCCTCTTTCGCCTCTGGGGGCCTGTGTTGAGGTTGGGGGAGAGGGCTCTGACCGGCGGTTTGGTTTGGCATATGAGAGGGCGAGGGGCGGAAGGAGAAGGTTGGAGAAGTTGGCAAGGGCGTCGTTGCGGGCGGCGTTGGCGGCGGGAGTTGCGGGTGAGGCTGCCTGCGCGAGGGGCGGCAGTCCCATTGAGGTGAGAAACCGCTTTGCTGCTCTGGATCGGTGAATGGCGCGACGATTGGGGGTTATTCCTCCCTCGAAGATGGTTGCTCGGTTGCATAAATGAAGTTGTTGTCTCTTAATGTGAGGGGCTTGGGTCGGCCCGACAAGAGGCTCGGGGTGCATAATTTGCTGAGAGAGGCTGGGGCAGATATCTTTATTCTTCAGGAGACAAAGCTGCAGTCGTTGGATGATCAGCAACGAAGGGAGGTGAGTAGGGGTGAGATCTTTCAGGTTGCGGTGAAAGAGGCCGCGGGTGCTTCCGGGGGGCTTCTTTCTGGCTGGCGGTCCGATTCTTTTGACCTGTTGGGGACTTTCACCTCCCTTCGCAGAGCGGATGGTCCTTGCCTGTTCATCACTAACGTGTACGGCCCGTGCCGACAGGAGGATGGCAGATTGGCTGCTGACTTGGACGATATAGCGCCTGAGGTTGGTGATGGAGCATGGATCATTGGTAGAGATTTGAACGTTACCTTGTTCCCGGAGGACAAGCCGAGGGGTGGCGTGGGCTTGGATGCTGGATCTGCGGATTGGAGGCAGGTGGTCCGTTCTTTGGGCTTGTCTGTGGTGGACGCGGCAGGTTGCAGGTTCACGTGGAGGAATGCGAGGTCCAGGTCCAGGCTCGACAGGTTCCTGGTGTCAGTTGAGGCGGGGGAGCTCTTCCCTTTGGCGAGGGCTTGGGCTCTTCCGAGGACGCTGTCAGATCATACCCCGGTTCTTTGGTTTTCTGGGGAGGAGCGCGTGGCTCGATTCTCTTTCAGTTTTGAGAAGAAGTGGCGGTTGGAGGAGGGCTTTCGGGATCTGGTTTCTGAGCATTGGCGGGCGTTCTCCGTCTCCGGTTCGGCGGTGTCGCGCTTTGCGGCAAAGCTGGGCGCGCTTAGGAGGTTGTTGCTGTCGTATGGGAAGAAGGTCGCCAGGAGGAGGAGGGCCAGCAGGGCTGAGGCGGAGGCGGGAATTAGCAAGCTGGATGAGCTGGATGATGACCGGGGTTTGACTCCGGAGGAGGTGGAGGAGAGGGTTGCATGGTTGGAGGTTGTCTACCAGGAGGACAGGAAAGAAGAGGTCCATTGGAGGCAGCGATCGCGGCAGAAGTGGTTAAGGGAGGGTGATGCTAACACTCGCTTCTTCCATTCGGTTGCATCTGGAAGGAGGAGAAGGAGCTTCTTGCATGAGGTGGAGGTGTGGGGCCGAAGGATTTCGGGGGAAAGGAACATTGGTGTTGCCTTGCGGGAGCATTTTGTAAGGGCCTCGAGGAGGGTGAGGGGGGATGGTTGGGGTGGACCGGACGGGGGTCGGGGTCGTTGACCGGTCAGCAGGCGGATTTGTTGGGGGCAGATTTTTCGGAGGCGGAGGTTCGCAGGGCGGTCTGGGATTTAAATGCGGATGGGGCTCCTGGCCCGGATGGTTTCTCTATTTGTTTTTACAGGGAGTTCTGGGAGCTGTTGAAGGGGGAAATTATGGAGGTTCTGAATGAGTTCAGGGATGACAATCGCGGCTTTGAGAAGGTCAACAGGGCCTTGATTTTTCTATTGCCTAAGAAAGAGATCCCGGTGGGTGTTGGAGACTATCGGCCTATATCGATCTCTAACGGCATCTATCTCATTGTGGCCAAGGTCTTGGCGAGCAGACTTAGAGTTGTTCTCTCGAGCGTGGTTCTTCCTTCGCAGTCCGCATTCATTCCTGGACGTTATATGGCAGATGGTATTGTGACTGCGTCGGAGGTCTGTCGTGAATGGAAGAGATCTAGGAAGAAAGGTGCGATTTGGAAGATCGACTATGCGAAGGCCTATGATTTTGTCAGCTGGAAGTTTCTGTGGACGTCGCTTGAGAAGAAGGGATTCCCACCTCTTTGGGTGGACTGGGTTAAGAGGTGTGTCACTACGTGCTCTTACTCGGTGCTGGTCAATGGAAGTCAGGAAGGAGGCTGGTTCCAACCGCAGAGGGGGGTGCGCCAGGGATGCCCCCTTGCTCCCCTTCTGTTTGTTTTGGTTGTGGATTGTCTTGCGGTTTTATTTCGGCGGGCGGCTGAGGAAAGCTGGTGTGAGGGGTTCACGTTGGGGGACATCTCCGTCCCGGTTTTGCAATATGCGGACGACACGCTGATTTTTTTGGGGGGGACGGAGGCACAGAACTACAATGTTGTTGTCCTGGTGGACGTGTTTGAATGTCTTTCTGGCTTGCAGATCAACAGGCAGAAGTCTGTACTGGTAACTCTTGGGATGCAGGAGGACGAGAAGATCCAGTTAGCTGAGTGGGTGGGTTGCCCCATAGGTACATTGCCTATCTCTTACTTGGGGTTGCCTTTGGTTGATGGCAGACTGAGGAAGTCCGATTGGGACTGTGTTCTTCGGAGGTTGGAGGAGCGGATGGAGGGGTGGAAGGCTGTCACTTTGTCCAAGGGCGGGAAGCTTACCCTGCTCAAACATGTTCTTTCTGCAATTCTGATTTTCTTCTTCTCTACCGGCTTGATGCTTGTTGGGGTTAGAAAGAAGGTGGAGGCTTTGATGAGATCTTTCTTCTGGTCTAGTGGAAAGCTGGATAAGAAGGGGTTGCACCTGGTGGCTTGGAGGGATCTTACTCTACCCGTTTCCGAGGGTGGGTTGGGGGTCAGGGATGTGGAATGTATGAACAGGGCCTTGCTTGCGAAGTGGGTGGTGCGCATCTGGGGCCCATCGGACTTGCTGGTGGTGCGGCTGCTGAGGAAGATCTATGGGGTCTCGGGCGAGTTGGTGGCGGCGAGGCGGCGTCATGAGTCTTCGCTGTGGAGTGGGGTCCGTGCGGTCCTGCCGGGTATGAGGCCTTTTCTTCGCCCGCGGCTGGGAGATGGTCTTCTCTTCAGATTTTGGCTTGAAGACTGGACGGGGGAGGGGCCCTTGGCGCTCTGTTTCCCTAGATTGGGGGCGTTGGCTGTGGACAAGGGGGCGCGGGTGGCGGAGGTTGTGGACTCAGGTTCTTGGGCTCCGAGGTTCACTGCGGTTCTGTCTGACCAGAAGATGCAGGATTTTTTGCAGTTGCTTATGGAGATTCCCTCGGTCGGGGAGTTGTCGGGGGAGCCGGACTGTTTTGAGTGGGTGGAGGGTAAGTTCTCGGTTAAGAAGGCGTACCGGAGGTTGTGTGGTGGAGGGCTGGAGCATGATGAGGATCTATGTGTGGATCTGAAGATTATTTGGGGGGCAAAGATTCCTACCAGGGTTAAGGTGTTCCTCTGATGTCTGCGGCAGGGTCGTCTCTGTGACAAGGTCAGAAGGGGTAGATTGTTGGGCGCGACGGACGTTTATTGTGACAGATGCATTGATGGCGTGGAAGACGCGAATCACACCTTCTTCGGTTGCAGGCTGTCGGTGGACGTGTGGGAGTCCTTGGGATTGCCTTGGGTTCAGTCCGCCTGTGCGGAACTTTTTTGGGGATCTATTCGTGCGGTGGGGGCCGGCTCCACCGGTGATGTTTTCAGAGTTTTTGCGGTACTTTGGGCTATATGGCTTGGTAGAAATGATGTCATTTTCAAAGGGCAGCGTTTTTACTGTGAAAATGTGGTGGCGCAGTGTAACGCTTTGTACAATTTCTGGGTATCCATATGATGTAACTTTTTGCATATCAATGAAATTTGTGGTGTGGTGACTCCCATCTTAGGAGTGCTCCCCCTTGTTTTTATTCAAAAAAAATATAATCGCAGTCTACTTCGATATGCTTCATTCTTTCATGGAATGCCGGATTGTTTGCAATAAACAGGGTAACCTGATTTTCACATTGTAACTACATGGGTAGAGGTACATTTATATATAAAACTGTTAGTACTACCTGAACCCACATCGTCTCTGTACTTGTGTCATAGCTCTATATTCAGACTCTGCACTTGATCTAACCACCACCATTTGTTTCTTGCTTTTTCAAGAAACAAGAGAACTTCCAATAAATATTGCATAGCCAGACGTAGACTTCCTGTCCTTAGGACACCTTGCATAGTCAGCATCTGTATGATGTAACTTTTTGCATATCAATGAAATTTGTGGTGTGGTGACTCCCATCTTAGGAGTGCTCCCCCTTGTTTTCATTCAAAAAAAATATAATCGCAGTCTACTTCGTTATGCTTCGTTCTTTCATGGAATGCCGGATTGTTTGCAATAAACAGGGTAGCCTGATTTTCACATTGTAATTGCATGGGTAGAGGTACATTTATATATAAGACTGTTAGTACTACCTGAACCCACATCATCTCTGTACTTGTGTCATAGCTCTATATTCAGACTCTGCACTTGATCTAACCAACACCATTTGTTTCTTGCTTTTTCAAAAAACAAGAGAACTTCCAATAAATATTGCATAGCCAGACGTAGACTTCCTGTCCTTAGGACACCTTGCATAGTCAGCATCAACATATGCAGAAACATAAATAGTTGCTCCTTTCCTCAATAATAAACCTACGCTTGGAGAAGACTTTAGATATCGCAGTATCATGTATATAGCATCCATATGTACCTGTCGAGGCTGCTCTATGAACTGGCTCACCCGGGACACTGCAAATTAGATGTCAGGTCTAGTGATGGTAACATATAGGAGCTTCCCAACCATCTCTTTGTATATTCTCTTGTCAACCTCTTTTGTATCATCATCATATAGTTCCATGATAGGATCCATAAGAGTAGTGGATGGTTGGCAGCCAATTATGCTTGTCTCAGCAAGCATGTTTGTAACATACTTCTTTGGGTCATCACAAGACCATGAGCATTCCTAGCAATTTCTAACCCTAGGAAATACCTTAGAGTGCCCAAATCCTTTGTAAAAAACTGACGACCCAGAAATTCTTTTGTCATTTTTACCTTGCACATCATCCCCTATAACAAGAATATCATCCATATAAATCATGATAACAATAGTACCTATAGGTGTCTTCTGCACAAACAGTAAGTGGTCTGCATTTGATCTCTTGAACCCCTACTTTTCCACCAACTCCGAGAGCTTTTGAAAGCAAGCCTTTGGACTTTGCTGAAGGCCATATATTACCTTATGGAGTCTACTAACATGCTGACATCTCCCCTCATCAGTAAATCCCGGAGGCTACTGCATGTAGACTTCCTCCTGCAGATCTCCATATAAGAATGCATTTTTAACATCTAACTGAAACAAAGGTCAATCATGTACTGCAGCAACTGAAAGAAGGATCCGTAAAGTGGAGTAGCGCAACGGGAGAGAATGTGACCATATGATCCACACCATAAGTCTCAGTAAATCCACGAACTAGTAATATTGCCTTGTAGCGATCAATGCTCCCATCTGCATGGTGTTTAACAGTAAACACCCACTTGCAACTGACAACAGAGGCTCCAGGAGGAACAGACACCAAACTTCAAGTACCACGTGATTGCAGGGAAACCATCTCTTCCTCCATAGCTAGACGCCAATGACTATACTTCAGGATCTTCTGTTAATTCCGTGGAATAGCCACGGCAGATTGAGCAAGTGCAAATATCTGAAAGCCCCCTATCAGACGATGAAGGAATACTTGGGATGCAAGGGGATAAGTAGCACAAGTATGTTTTTGCTTCCGTAATGTGATGGGCACATCCAGGTCATCGATAGCATCAGTCATGTATGGATTAGTCTCCTGCAAGGACCCCTGCACAGATATATCTCCAAACTCATCATTAGAAATCATGTTCTCAGAACAAACATGAGGCATGCTGGATGACGAACGATTACCATGAGCAGAGCTAGGTCGACAGGTATAGAATTTTGGCAGTGGTGGAACAATGTGGGACAGGGTAGAAGGTGGTGGTGGCGGTGGTGGTGGTGTTTGTATCGTAGGCACAGGCTGAGGAGAAGGCAAATACGTAGGAGGTGGCATGTACACCTCATCATCAAAATCTGATGTCGCCAACCTATAGCCTATAGGGGAGTAAAACATCACAGACTCGAAAAAAGTCACATCAACGCTGATGTAATATTTCCTGCACAAAGGATCACAACATCGATATTCCTTCTGGATCCTGGAGTACCCAACAAATACACATTTGACAGCCCTATGAGAGAGCTTGTCAAAACTCGGAGTTAACTGGTGTACAAATGCAATAGAACCAAAGACACGAGGAGTAAGTGAGAATAATTCCTTATTAGGAAAAATAATGGAGAAAGAAGTTTTCTCACCCAGACCAGACGAAGGCATGCGATTCACCAACTAACATGCTGTAAGGACAGCATCACCCCAAAACGAATGTGGGGCCCGTCTCTAAATAAGAAGTGTTCGAGTGATATTAAGTAAATGGCAATGCTTTCGCTCTGCAATACCATTTTGCTGAGAAGTGTAAGGACATGTGGTTTGATGAAATGGGAGAAAAAGAAATGAGATAGAGCACGTGTATAGAATTCCAAAGCATTATTTGTTCTCACATATTTCACATGAGAGGAGCAGACATTTTGCACTTCATTGATAAAGATTTTGATCATATCCCCTGCTTCAGATTTATTTTTCAATAAGAAAACCCATGACAAACGAAAATAATCATCAACAGCAACAAGATAAAACATGTGTCCCTGATGATCAAGAACACAACTCAGACCCCAAATGTCAACATTAAATAATTCAAAAGGGGAGCTACTGCTCTAACTCTGACGACTTTGGAAAGTCGACCGATGATGCTTCCCCAACTGACACGCTTCACACTGAAAGGACCCTGGTAAGATCCATTGTTGTAAAAGTCGGTCGACTAGGTCGATTAGTCGGCCCGACTAGTCGAGTCGGTGGGGTAGCCGACTCGACTAGGCCTAGGCGGCCATTAGTCGGTCAACCTGACTAATCGGGCCAACTAGTCGGTCTAGTCAACCGACTATAAGGCCAACTTTTACATAGAGATTTTTTTATTTTTTAGTTTTTCGATTTTTTTAAAGGCAAACTTATTCTAATATGTCTAATGTTATATTTAAAGGCAATTACTTCTTTTATTTCATTATGATAGAGTAGAAGATGTACAATCAATGTAAATATATGAGAATATGTATATCAAAATTGATTTATATATTTAAAATAATTAAAAAATTCAAAACCGACTAATGGTTGACTAAATCCGATTAGTCGCTCGACTGTCGATTAATCCTTAGTCAGTGACCCCACTGACCGAGTACCGACTACCGCTTTCAGCAACCTTGGTGAGACCTGTGGCAAGATATGACACATCTTCTGGAAAGGGAGATGACCAAAACGAAGATGCCAAGTGAATGGAGAGACTGTTCCGGTTGAGATAAAGGACACACCTGCATAAGGAGTCCGGACCAATCGATAAAGACCACCCTACTCACGGCCACAGCCAATTACCTGCTCGTAAGAATGTCCTGAAAAACAAGAGATGATGGCTCAAAGATAGCTCAATAATGCAAATCCTTTGAAATCTGACCGATAGATAACAAATTCATAAAAAAAGTAAAGGGTGTGTAAGACGTTCTGCAGACACAATGAAGGTGTCAAAGTAATCTCCTCATGTCATGTGATTGGGGAATGAGTTCCACCAGCTATCACCACAGTTCTTCCTAGGGAAACCGGTTTGCATGCTTAAGCCGACCTCTGTCTCCGTATAAATGATGTGTCGCCCCAGAATCCATACTCCATTCTGTAATTTCTAATTCATAAAAGGATGTAAAGGCATAAGTACTACCTGAGGTACTGGTCGTAGAAGAGGCACTAGCGGAGGCTGAAGCAGCGACATCGGAATGACCTCCTGGAGATGGTGAAGGAAGAGGCATGATATCTCACAATCTGGCTACGAAGTCATCAAATCTCTGATCTGAAGTAGGAGCAGCAGGAGGCTCAGCCTACTCTTCTGCACGAGCTGATGCTGGGAAACCATGCTTGGAGTAGCATGTCTCCTCTGTATAACCTGGGCGATGCCAAAATGTGCAGGGCTGATGAATGCGACGTCTTCTACCACGACGTCCTCGGCCACAAAAAGAAGAAGAGCCTCCTCTACCTCAAGAGGCGGCCATCGCCGAAGAGGTCTGATTAGAGGCAGTAGATGGAACAGTGATCCTGCTGAGCCGGCATAAAGCTTCCTCCATAGGAGGAATAGTAGCATCTGCGAGAATCTGAGATAGAGCAGCATCATATTCAGGATCCAGGGCTGCTAGGAGTAAACCAACCATTGTAGCATTCCTATATGTCTTCTGCTGCTCTGGGGTAGCCATGAGTAGCATGAAGCTGTGGAACTTCTCAAACATCCCACGCAGAAATGTATATAGTGAATGGAGAGGCCGATCGTTCTACATGATTGTGAATATGTCATGCTGAGGTTGAAGGATCTTGGTTTCAATCCTCGCCAGAGAGTAACCGGATGCGAGGATGTCCCGCATATCCTTAGTCGTGGGCTGATGTAACACATTATAGGCGATCTCTATCGTCAATGTCCCTAAAAGCCAGACTTTGGCATATGCATCATCCGCCTCCCACGAGGCGTTAACCCTAGTCTTCTCCACTGGCTCTTCCTCGGTAAGAATGTGTTTCTTACCATTTGACTTCATAAGGCTCATGAACTGCATAGCCCAGAGCTCGTAGTTCGTCCTGCCCATTTTGACAATAGACGTTGGATATTTGAAAGCGCCTATGGCAGGTACATCAACTTTGTTCTCAGACATATTGCCATATGTGAAAGACTAGGATTTTGTAGACCAAAAACTATTGTATACACAAAGATATGTGGATTTGAATGCACATGTAGACTTATGCGCCCAAATCCATCAAGAAGACGAAGAAACTGACGTCGACGATAGAGCAGCTAGAAAGGAAGTTACGCACGGAAATGCGGCACACGCTAGGGATGTGCGTTGGTCGGTGCGCAACTGTGATGAGTGAGATAGTGTGCGGACGCACAAGGCAAGGCGTGCAAGGCCAGCCTGCTAGGCTACATGCTGGGTGGTGCACAAGATCGGAGCACGCGACGGAGCGCGCGGTGGCACAAGGCGACGTGTGAGGGCACGCGATGCAGTACTGGGACACGCGAGGCGGCACGTGGGGCGGCGCTCGAGGGCACGCTGGGCTACGCGGGCGAAGTGTGGGTGGTGCGTGAAGCGGTGGCGCATGGTGGTGTCGCGTGTGTAAAGGAGGGAGGGTGGGCAGAGGGTGAGGTTATGGTTAGGATACGAGAGCTCCGGCCTAGGACCGCCGCTCTGATATTATGTTGGGAAAAATAAAAGAGATGTTTATTCCATAAAACCCTAGGCTCTCTTATATAGGGGAGAGACCTATAAATAAATTACATAAGATAGGCAATAAGAAATAAACAATAAGAAACTAATACTCATAGTACACATATTTATCTCTACATATATCAATTATTTAATTTTAATGATATCCTTCTTTCTTAAAAAGGCTAAAAATGAGAATAAGACAATTTTCAAACCCCAATTGATTAACAAAAACCTTAACCGTAAGAGATGCTTTTTTAGTGATAAAAGTTAACCATTGCAAAGATGGTATATCCCCGTCCTCAAGATGTGCTATGTCCTCAATTTACATGTGAAGACCGGTACATCAAAGCACATAACAATCATTCCTATTGATCAGAAGAATGTCCTAGATAGCACTAAAATGTAGATTTCATGGATGTTAGGAGATATAAAAGTCATCTTCAGAAGCTCGTGTAACTAACAGTTATCAATCCTGACATGGCATTTTACTTGAACGTATTAGTCAATTCAGGAACAGGCCAAACATGTACACTGGGTTGTCAAATTTCAGATATTAAGATAAATATCTTTAATCTTCACCTGGTAAAGGACTTTGACTCACAAACGATGGCCATGTAAGTACATGAATTTTCTCATGCAAATTAATCTGGTTTTATAGAAAAATGTAGGTCCACCACTAGAAATGGCACCCATGTTAAAGGGAATGTAGCCCAACAAAATACTACAAGTGGTGTCTCTATCTACCATTGAATCGAATATCGAGATATAGCACACACCATGTCAACTTCTCTAGATATCCTCGCTTAAGATATCTTGGGGCAGTAGTTCAGTTACCTAAACCTATATACTGTAATGACAAAGCTGCCTTCTCTGATGCCAGAAATCATGCCTTTTATGAAGGCAAAGATATATGTTGGTGGATTCACTTTATCAGAGATGTGATACGGTAGAGACAAATCTCTACACTATATCTTCCTAGTAAGAAACAGTTTCTGGATGTTTTCACGAAGACAAAGCATATTATTTTTCCAAACTAAGCATGTTGGATTTATTCCAGCATAAGGAGTATTAAAGTATTTGATTAGTTTTTTTTTCTTTTACTCACATATATTTGATGGTGTTTGTGTAATTTGTATGTCTGTTTCCTCCGTATAAAGAGGGTCATAGTTCAATGCAATTCATTGGTTCTCATTCATGCATACTAAAACGTAATCCACGTATATGGTAGCTCTCTCTTTTTTTGAAGAGATATGCTACATCTCATTGTTGTTAAATTATAATTTTTTTTAAATATATCTTCCATTTCAAAGAATACACGAAGCCTCTATATTTATAACAACATGCACCATTTCCATGAGTAGCACCTTACAAAATCATCCGTGTGAATCAACCAATTTTGTTGAAGAACAAATTCAAGTATTTGAAAAAAAAAATCCTCCTTTCAGATATTGTGGGTCTCAATCAGTGTCCAAGAATGCGGCTGTATGAAACTATGAATCACATATGTGGATGCATATGCCTATGCTATAGGTGGGTTGAACCTTGTTCTCTATGCAGTGCATAGTGTGGTCTCGCAAAATTCAGTCAGTATAGACGTATATTGCATATTCTAAAGAGTTGGCATATAAGTTTGACTTTAACATTTACTTTTTTTTAGGACTTTTATAATTTTATTAATAGTTTTTGTGACTTATATTAAGGAGATTAATGGTTACATACTAGTCATATTTACATGATTGTGTTATCAAATTTATATTGAATATGCGGGTATCTTAAATGTTATCATTGAAGCTTGAAAAACTCTCTTTTATTCTAAATAGAACAGTAATAAGGAATCATCCGTTCATTTTAAATAAAAAAAATGCAAACTGTACAAACTCGCATATTCCTTCACAAACTGCATGGTATGTGTAACCTGTCTGAATGAATTTGCATTCACAAGCAGCCTTGAGATCTGTTATGCTCTATGGATCTAAATGTTTTTTTTTGAAATCCATAAATGAGGGGGATACACTCGATGGTGCACGCCCCAAGCCTTTATTGAATTATGGATCTAAATGTTGGCATGTAAATTATAGATATGCAGAGAATAGTGGTAGCAGAAATGTAAACGCTATGGTGGACATGTGGACACACACGTAAAGGTCGGATTCGGAATGATGTAATCACAAGGAAAGTTGGTGTAGCTCCGATCGAGGATAAGATGCGAGAAAAACCGCTTAAAGCGGTTTAGCCATGTGCAAAGGAGGTCAGCAGACGCACATGTTAGGAGATGCGAGTTTTGGGATGTTGAGCTAGCAAAGAGAGGGCGAGGAAGGCCCAAGAAGTGTTAGAATAAGACTATACGAATGGATCTTTGTTTTTTGGATCTAAGCCCGAGATTGGTCCAAGATAGATCTGAATGGAGGCAAAGAATCCATGTAACCGACCCTACTTAACGTGAGAAAAGGTTGTGTTGTTGTATTGAAACTTGCATCCCCTGTATTTTCTCTTTATTCAATCAAGAACCACGTTCAGAACCTTACATTTTTCTAGATTCATCATGTATTCAAGTTTCCTATTGATGGCATCCATCAATTATCATCTGTGCAAACCATGCACCAAGAACCCTCAGCTCCAATTTATTTGATGAACTCAACCAATAAGAAAAAGATAAGGATAAGAAAGTCAGTCCTCGGTATAGATCAATATTGACATCAAAAATATCCAACCCCCCCCCCCAAATTCCCATATAAAAATCCTTGACGAACATCAATTAAAGAATAAGACCTAGGTCATTGACCCTAAAACTTCTATACTTCATGTGTGCAACCCTAGTCATAGATCAACAAAAATGAAGCTTTGTCCTACACTAAGTGCGGTTGGTTAAATGGACTCTTTGCTTCCATTCGGATATATTTTGTATTATTCTCAGGCTTAGATCCAAATAACTAAGATCCTTCCGAATAGTATGCCTCCAACACTTCTTAGACCTTCCTCGACCCCTCTTAACAAGCTCAATATCCCAAATCTCGCATCTTCTAATTGGTGCATCACCTAATCTTCTTTGCAAATGGTCAAACTACCTAAAGTGGTACTTTCACATTTCATCCTCTATCAGAGCTACTCCAACTTTCCTTTTGATCACATCGTTCCGAATCTAATCTTTCCATGTATGACCACACAACCATCGTAGCATTTTCATTTCTACCATTGTCATTCTCTACACATGTCTATGGTTCATATGCCAACATTCAGATCCATAAAGCATAGCAAGTCTCACAACTGTTTTGCAATACTTTCCTTTGATTTTCAAACGAATTCTCTTATAACAAAGAAAAATAAAGGCTCATCTCCACTTTAACCTATCTGCATTTCTTCTATGAATAACATCTCCGACTATTTCCCCATCATGTTGCAAAATAGATCCCAAGTATCTAAAAAAAGCTTTTTTCCTAAATATTATCTTCTTCAATCTTCACCTTGATTCCTTCACCGCTGCTTCCATCAAATGTATACTCTATATATTCTATTTCAGTCCTACTTATATGAAATTCTTTAGTCTCTAGAGCATGTGTTTTCTAGGGGCGTGTTTTCTTTGCGAGAGAAGGGTTCCCAATTGGGAACCCTAAGGACTCTGTGAACTTTTTGGCTCATGTGGGCCGGTGGTTATTTAAAAAAAATGAGAGGAGGAACATGCTTAGAGCCCAAGTGGGTTGTTTGTATTTAAAAAAAATGAAGATAAGACAAGAAGAAGAGGAAATATGTGTGTGGGGCGTGCCCTGTTTTAAAAAAAAACCGCGTACAAAAAAAACCTTACGCAATTTTCAAAAAAAATTTGTTGCAAAAGTCGTACAAAAAAAAGAGAAGAAAGGGAAATGATACAGCTTATAAAAATTGTTTCGAAAAAAAAAATGTTGCAAAGAAAGCTGAAAAAAAGGATATGAAAACGGCTTAAAAAATGTTTCAAAAAAATTGAGAAGAAAAGCCAAAAATGTAGCGTCTTATTTGATCTTTGTTTCCTCGTTATCTTGTCTTCTCCCAACTTGATCGACGATTGTCATTCCGACCAGTATGGGAGAAAGGGAGTGTATATGTAGAATCACAGGTCTTGTTCCAAATATAGAGGACGGGTTCAGAATTCAAGACTAGTCAGCTTTCATACTCTACAGTTCAGACATTCAGACTCGACGTTCAGATTTTTCCGAGTCCTCGGTTTTAGACACGTACATTTATGCGGTCTTTTTCAGATGTGCACATGTTTGTCATTGATGAATCTCGGATTCATCACTCTAAATCTCATTTATTAAGCTCAATTTCCTCAAAATCAACAGCATATCTGCATCTATTCTGCATAATTAGCATTCATGCATGTTTTCATAAGAATGGCATTTTATTCATAATTTTTGCACAAAATAAGAAGCCAAAAATCCAAGCCAAAAATGACCTGTAAATAGCCTCCCAGATTTTTAACTCCATCATGTTAACTCCGAATAACCCAAAACCACTTCCACTGTGTACATATCACTCACAAGAATAAATGAAAAATACAAAAAAAATCACTAACTCAAATAAGTGCACCAGAAACCCAAACCCTAGTTTCAGGATTTTTCAGACTAAAAGACACATATCTTCCCCATCTCGTGTCTGATTCGATCCTACTCATTTTGAACTAATGCACATTCAATTACCTTCAAAACAAGACCAAGTTCAAGTGAATCGGAACTCGTAAGTGAAAGTTGGGTTTTGGGCCTCTTTTGTACATTGTGTATTTTAGCGATTTTTGACCCGTATTTTATGTACATATTTTCTTTATCAATAAAAATCAAAAAAAATAGATTTAGATGTCTTTTATTTATCTTTGATTTCTCTTTATTTTCCGTATTTTTTATTCTGTTTAAAAATGACAAAAAAATTAGAAAACCCAAAAAATCCAGGTATTCTATGTACATGGGATACCCCAAAAATTCACTTTGTGCATTTGACCGATTTTGGTTTTGATGTCTTCATGAAAGTTGTAGATCTCTTCGAGACGAACATTTTTCGTGAAGGAACTTTTTCGATCCAAGGTCGTTTACTATTTCTTTTTGATTTTACAAAGTCTTTTATTTCTGTTTTTCTGGTGCTGACACGTGGCCGCACCTGGTGCCGCCACGTGTCATCGTTTTTTTGGCACTTAATATTCGTTTTTATAAAAAAATAATTAAGCGGCCGCACGTGCGTCGCACGTGCCTCCCAGGCACGTGCTCCGCACGTGCCCGGTCCCCTTCTGACCCCCCGCCATGTGGCACTTCCGCGACCGTTCGATCAGCGGTCGATCGAACGGCCGCTGTGCCTCTTCTTCCCCAAGTCGCCCCCTCGCAAACAGACCCTCCGTAACCTCCGCCCCCACCTTCGTCGTCAACGACCACCCACAATCTCCGCCAACCACCTGACGCCACTGATCTCGCCGACCCCTCTCGTACCCTATTTAAGAGCTTCGTCGCCCCCCCCCCCATCGATCATCCGCCGATCGCACAAGAAAAGGGGCCCCGGTGGTGACAGCCCGGAGCCTCTCTCTCCTCCGACGAGATCCGAAGATCTCCACGACCTTCGTTGCAGACGAGGACTTCTATCCTCGACGACCTGTTGTCGCTCCGCCTCCTGCGTCGAGCCTCCGACACCTAACATCTCGCTGATTTTTTACCAAGATTGATTTATCACCAACTAAAATTGAAAAGATAATAGCCAAACTCTTACTGCTTCATTGTGTGAGTTGGTGAACCCGGGGTTTGATTTGTGTTTGCATTGGTGTGCGTGAACCGATACAGAAGATTAAAAGCCGCACATTTGATAAAAATTCTCTTGACTATCCAGTGCGATCATCTCTTTCCTCTCTTGATTTAAACCTCATCATGGAACTCTTGTACAAAAACTCTTACAGACCCAACCCCTCATTCCTTTGAAATCTTTCAGAAATGACCGAGAATCCATCAGAATTGTACTATGAAAACGAATTTGTATCAGTTAGACCCAAAACACCTCCTCCAACTTCAACAAGAGACTCTCAAACACCAACATTCTCCACAAATCCGATTTGCTTCATTAATGACAATCCTTTGTTTTCGGACCTATCAAACCCACAATCACCTGAGGTCTCCACTTCTTCATATATCAATCCTCTCTACACAGATCATACAATTGATCCTTCTTATTCGGTGAATGTCAATCCATCATTCATGGGAGATGATAACCACATGATTGAACTCAACACTTTTTCATATCTCCCGTCATCCCCGCCAGTGAACACCAATGAACAACCATCATCCTGGATTGACCATGACAACCCCCTTTTGAGACATGACAATCATATAGAGGACTGGACTGAATACATAGAAACACAGGAACCCTATATGCTGACTACACCATATCAAGATCCGGCCACTCATAAATCGGATCAACTCCACATGTCTGGATCATATGAGCAGCCGCCTTCCATAATTATTGAGGAGATATTTTCAGAAAATAATGATTATATATTGGACATTCCAAGAAACTCCACTTTTAGCACATATAGGAAAATGGAAGATAAAATTATTGAATCAAAGAACAGACATCAACTGCTCCCATAAGTCATCATGAACAAATTTTTGAGGATGATATTTCGAAGATGAATAAAAGATTAGAATCAATGGAAGATAGATTGCAAAAATTCATCGACCGATTAATCGCATTCTATGGGGGATCGGACATAAAAATGGATGAGGAAATGATTGGATCTGAGATTGAAAATTTTGAGGATATTCAATAACCTAGGGACGACTCTGACAATATCACTTCCGCATATTATTCCCCTAGGGATGACTATGCCACTGACTCTCAATCTGAACATCCGAACCTATGTTCATCTGAGGAACACACCACACCCCCACACCACACAGAAAATACCTAAAAAATGGAAATATTTGAAAACCACAAAAAAAATGAAAATTCAGAAAATTTCATAAAATTGAAACTGAAGAAGATCTGAGGAATTTGGATCCGACTGTACGGGAAGCACTTGAAAAACGCTTGATGTTTGAACTTCCCTTTATACAGGCCATTGAATACTTTCCCGACCTTAAAAGATTTATAAAAGATAAATTAATGAACAAAAAGTCGGGTAGGATATGAACAAAGACTGAAAGACATATCTTGTCAATGGCCTCCTCCTTGGTGTTGAGGAGAAAAATCAAAAGCCGCATAGTGAAGCGGTTGCCCAGATTTGACTGTGAAATCAAAGACACAATTTTCACCCATGCTCGGATTGATGATGACTCACCGATCAATATCCTCCCGACCTCTATATTTCACGAACTCAAACTCGGACCGATTCGGAAGATACGAGAGATTGTTCAATTGGCAGACCGATCGATAAAGAAGCCGAGAGGAATCATTTCTGTCATCATGAAATTCCAAGGTGCTCCGCTCAAAGTAGAATTCACGATCATTGATATTGAGCATCAAGGAGAATTAACCCAGTCTCCAATCATTCTCGGAAAGTCGTTCTTAGCATTGGCTAAGGCAATTATTGATTATGAGACTCGGAAAATTAATTTTAAAGCATTGGAAGCACTTAGATCGGACCATGTCTTTGAGGAAACACGATCTTTTGAGGAAACCCACGAAGTCCCCGACAGCCGCAACCATGAAGAGGTAGAAGAGCCATATCCCGATGCAACACCTGAGATAGCAGTTGTTAATGAGACTATTGGTTTAGAGACTCTCCCCCGTATTTCAATCCTCGAGGATCTCAAAATAGACAAATCCTTCTTCTATGATCCTGAGACTTATGCATGGTCACACCCTGGGGCAACATTCTCTGAATATCTTGACCAAATCATCCCAAATCGAGAGTGCTCAAACATTCAAGAGAACGGACATGCAAACCCAACACCGACCAAGGAGAATTCCAATGGCTATTCATCTGGATACTCAAGTGAACCGACACCTTCACGAAGAAATAAAAAGAGAGTCACCTTTGAACCTTCGGAAGAGGAATCAGCTGACAATCCCCCATCCGGTCTGGAAAAGGTAGTATACATGAGTAAAGTTTGTTCGGCAGCTCTAAAGCCATATCTTCGCAAGGATCCAAAAATCAATTCTCGTTGGACAACTCCCGTTCCTAACTACTACTCATCCAAAGCTGATGCCCCTGCCCTCTTCAAGTACACTGAAATTATTTCATATGAGCTGACTGAGACCGATGCTTCTGAGTATTCATCCGAGGACAAACCGATTAAAATCAAGAGGGAACGAATTCTAAGAAAACAATTAAAGAAACAAAAAGACCAGAATATTGAGTATGTCCACTTTCAAATACTACTCCTCTAAGGATAATTCCGATGATGGATATCTTTCATCTAACTCAAACACTTCATCCATTATCCATCATGATGTTTCTGAGGATGACACTACTTGGGAATCATATGCTTCGTCTCCATTTCATGAGTACGATCTCCCACCGCAGGCTCACAAGAAGATCAGTCGAAAACCACCTTAATCATCGGCTACCCACCCTCCCTCCCGACCATGTCGGTCCCCTTGTACAACTTCTTCCTCTATTTAGGCTAAGGCCTAAATATAGGGGGGGCGATGCCATTTGTATATACCATTTCTCTCATCACACTCCTTCCGATCACTCCATTTCCACCCTTCTCTTATACTAAGGCTGACTAGAGCCTAAGTATAGGGGGAACCGACACCTACCTGTATATACTCTCCTCATCTACATATCCCGACCGCCTCTTTTTGCGCTCTTCTTCTATACTTAGACTGTTCACAGTCTAAGTATAGGGGGGCAGACCATTGTATATAAATTTTCCACTCTCTTGCGCTTAGCCCGAGCTATGTCTTCATTACGCTTCTTGTGCTCTGAGGACACAGCACTCGCTAAGTATAGGGGGGTCTATATATATACTTTGTATATATTTTACCCATATCTCGTACTTTCGCGTAAGTCTATATGTATTTACGGGGTGGGTAACCAAAAAAGAAACTGAAAAAAAAAAGAAAAGAAAAAACAAAACAAAAAAAAAGTTCTGCTACTAACACTGACTTTGCCCAAAAAAATGAAAATGGCTTCTTATTCATTTCTGCATTGAAAAAAAAATCCCTTGCATAAAAAGAAAAAAAATGTGTCTGCATTTCACACACCTGCATCACATCCATCTGCATCTGTGAAAAGTCATTGGATTCTAAACCGAGTTATGAGCAGAAACCGAGAGTGGTCTAGACTTGACATTAATCCACCTAATTTTCAGAGGAACTTCACCGAGAAATAGAATTTTAAGAACTTCAGGCCTTTTGACTTAATTCTTTAAGTTCCACATGACAATGTGCAACGTTTGACTCTTAGTGTCTAACCTGGTCTCTTCATTCTGGGTACAACTCTGGAATAGAGAATTAATATGTACTCTCGCACTATGCACTTAGCTCAACTCAGACGGGATGTTGGAAGACTGTGTGAGTATCTTTTCTGGTAGCGTGGAAATCTAAAAAATGGAGTACGGGTTGAAATAAAGCTTCGGAAAAGGGATGGACGGCTGGGCACGATTTTTTCTAAGACCCCAAAAAATGTACGGAATAAAAAGATTCTATATCCGTAGGGGCAAAACAAGATCCAAGCAGGACCACCAAAAATTCCAAATACAAAAGAAGCATTCTACCAAATAAAATCTGACCAAAAGGGTCCAAGCTTCAAGAAAGCCTGCAGATCTTGGTGGAGACTCGGCTACACTGGCCATCTTCACAAGGAGGGGTGACTACACTGGCCACCCTCCAGTTCTTTTCCCCTTCTTTTAACTTCTCCCCCATTTCGATTGTGAACATAGCACGACAGACCTTAGAAGGAAATAACTGACTCCCCAAGGACGAGTTACTGGAGAGGAGAGAAGCATGGTAGTCTGGCATTCTGGATGGGAAGAGATAAAACCCTTCACACACATGAGTCGGTTGTTCAATGTTCATAGGGTATACTTTGGGAAGAGGACTGATCTAAGATGACTTCTGAGCCGAAACTGTGACAATGATGTGTAGAACTTAAGGGTTGTTGATTTTAAAATTATGAGTCTCAAAGAAGTTCCGACACACAAATAATCCAAAGGTCGAGTTCATTTCACTTTCACCTTCAGTTCATGATCTTGGTATCGAACCCAATCTCATTTCACCTCGTGGCATTCCTTTTTTATACTCAGGGACGAGCATGGTTTAAGTATAAGGGGATGATGAATCTCGGATTCATCACTCTAAATCTCATTTATTAAGCTCAATTTCCTCAAAATCAACAGCATATCTGCATCTATTCTGCATAATTAGCATTAATGCATGTTTTCATAAGAATGGCATTTTATTCATAATTTTTGCACAAAATAAGAAGCCAAAAATCCAAGCCAAAAATGACCTGTAAATAGCCTAAGTTCCCGCATTTTTAACTCCTTCATGCTAACTCCGAATAACCCAAAACCACTTCCACTGTGTACATATCACTCACAAGAATAAATGAAAAATATAAAAAAAATACTAACTCAAATAAGTGGACCAGAAACCCAACCCCTAGTTTCAGGATTTTTCGGACTAAAAGACCCATATCTTCCCCATCACATGTCCGGTTCGATCCTACTCACTTTTAAACTAATGCACATTCAATTACCTTCAAAACAAGACCAAGTTCAAGTGAATCGGAGCTCGTATGTGAAAGTTGGGTTTTGAGCCTCTTTTGTACATTGTGTATTTTAGCGGTTTTTGACCCGTATTTTATGTACATATTTTCTTTATCAATAAAAATCCAAAAAAATAGATTTAGATGTCTTTTATTTATCTTTGATTTCTCTATATTTTCCGAATTTTTTATTCCGTTTAAAAATGACAAAAAAATAGAAAACACAAAAAAATCCAGGTATTCTATGTACATGGGATACCCCAAAAATACACTTTGTGCATTTGACCGATTTTGGTTTTGATGTCTTCATGAAAGTTGTAGATCTCTTCGAGACGAGCATTTTTCGTGAAGGAACTTATTCGATCTGAGGTCGTTTACTATTTCTTTTTTATTTTACAAAGTCTTTTATTTTCGTTTTTTTCTGGTACTGACACGTGGCTGCACCTGGTGCCGCCACGTGTCAGTGTTTTTTGGGCGCTTTAATATTCGTTTTTATAAAAAAAATAAATAAATAAAATAAACAAAAAATAATAATTAAGCGGCCGCACGTGCGTCGCACGTGCCTGGCCTCCTTCTCACCCCCCGCCACGTGGCACTTCCGCGACCGTTCGATCAGCGGCCGATCGAACGGCCGCTGTGCATCTTCTTCCCCAAGTCGCCCCCTCGCAAACAGACCATCCGTAACCTCCGCCCCCTCCTTCGTCGTCAACGACCACCCGCAATCTCCGCCAACCACCTGACGCCGCCGATCTCGCCAACCATCTCGCGCCGACCCCTCTCGTGCCCTATTTAAGAGCTCCGTGCCCCCCCCCCCGATCGATCATCCACCGATCGCACAAGAAAAGGGGCCCCTGTGGTGACAGCCCGGAGCCTCTCTCTCCTCCGACGAGATCCGAAGATCTCCACGACCTTCGTTGCAGACGAGGGCTTCTATCCCCGACGACCTATTGCCGCTCTGCCTCCTGCGTCGAGCCACCGACATCGACATCTGCCATCAACGTCTCGCCCACGACTTCATCGCTTCGCCGACCACCGGAGACGCCTTCGCCTCGCCGCTTCACCATCATCAACCCACCAGCAACATCGACCGCCAGGAGCTTCCAAGCTCTGATCGCCTACAGCCACGCCTCCGCCACGCCATTCCCCCCTCGCCGCCGGGCACGGGACCCGAGGCCCCCAAGCACGTGCACGGCACATGCTTCGGGGAACGTCATCAACCTTCATCCCCAGGGGTCACGTGCTCTGCACATGACCCGCTGGGTTAATTGCATCCCAGCCCCTGAAGACCCTCATATTCGCGCGCAAGTCCTCACCGACCAGGTCACGTGTTTGGCACATGACCTGGTGGCATTTTTGCAGAAATATCCCCGAAACTCCTGGTAATTGCACTTAGGCCCCCACTGCACATTTCTCTATTTATTTTATTTATTATATTTGCAGTTACACCCCTGTATTCCCCTTAGTTTTTGAACCTCTTCTCGACATTATTTTATCATTCCAGAAATAGCATTTTGTTTGTCAATTAATTCTCTACATTTTGACATATTGTGGGCATTTTTGGGATGGATGTTAATTAATAATTAATTATTTTGTGGAAATTTGCAAACTTTGTCCATTTTATGCTCTTAAAATTGTCATTGATTAACCGTTGCTCTAAAAATCCCCGAAAAATCACATATTGTAGAGTCAATTGTGCTTGACATTGTGCCCAAAAAGAATTGCATTTGCATGCATAAATTGCTCTGTAAAAATCATTTTGCATATTTCAGTGTTTAATTTTTAGTAAGTATTAGATCTCACATTTTCAAAGTTTAGGATTTTTCTGAGGTCCATCACCTAGTGATAGATCTTAGATAATTTTATCTCTTGAAAACAAGTTAGGTTTAATATTTATTATAATTAAATATTGAAAATCATTTTGTTTGCATTTAAAAATTCATAAAAAAATTCATATTGCATCCAAAAATTCCAAAAAAATTACAGTGCATTCATTTCATCATAATCAACATAGTGGCCAAGTTTCATATTTTTCGGACATTGTTTGATCATAATTTACATTTTAGTCCCTAAAATAGGCTGAAATTGCATTTTTCATCCCTTATTTGCAGTGAAAATTCCAAAAAAAGACCGCCTTGAAAACCGTGCACGAATCTTGATAAACGCAACTCTAGGCTGTTCCTTTGCCTCCTTGTGATCGACCTTGGGACTTGCCCAAGTAAAATAAACATAAAACCACTTTGATTAAAAATTGAATAATATTTGTGGTTATTTCTTGACTGATTCCGATCGCCGCCTACAACGAACGACATTATTCTTTTAACACGAACAAAGATAAAAACAACTTTTTAAAGCCGGGATTTACGGACTCGTCAGTCATCTTTTGTCATGGTCCCCATCTTTTATGTTTTGGTCAGGGTTTTCATGTGAGCCAGAGAGACTCCATAGTAAAGGATCATTCCCTATACCATGTCGGCAAGGGTTTTCATGTGATATCGTAGGGACTCCATAGTAGAGTACCATTCTCTGAGCTAGATGGGAGAGACCCAGTTCTCCAACGAGGAGACTTTTCAGACTCCATTCACCATTCGATGTTCATCTTTGATAGATTTTCCATTCCTAAGGTGTTATATCCATCTTCCATGGATCTAATTTCTAATAGTACTTCTTTCTTTTTGTGATGTATATTCTATGTCCCCCACTTGTGGGAGGTTATACCATGTATTCTAGCTTCGAATTTCTTCCATTATCGATGAATCGAACTTATCACAAAACAACTACAACCTCGATATCACAAATTTGACCAAATCACAAATTGGGGGGACAACCATGCAATTAATTGGCTTTATTCCCACTCATACCATCTAACTTACATAAAGATTTCGGAGTCAGATTAATTTGCATCATAATCAAAACCAACGTGTTCTAGGTCAAGTGGAGTGCAAAAAATGGATCATTTTCCTCGATCCAAATCCACTTGTATCTGTTGTCCAGACAACTCCAAAAGAGCGAGATCATGCTTGACCATTTCCTTCTTGGCTTTTTCATCATCCAATATTAAATGAAATTGGAAAAAAAATTGTTGGGATATTAGTTATCTTTATTATTGTTTTCTTATTTTCTACTTCTTTTGTCCTCTTCTTGGAATTTGCTCAATAGGTTCCTCTCCAATATAAGAGAACCTTAGGGCCTCTCATTAATGTAATTCATTCTTTTCCATCAGCATGGTATCGGAGCGACGGTTCTATACCGAAGTTCCCTTATCCCACCAAACCTTAACCCTACCCGCACCCCCCACCTCCCTTCCTCGGACACCGCCGACCCCCGCTGGCCCTTCCCACTGCCCCCGGCAACCCCCAGCCACCCAGGCCACCACCCCAGGCCATCGCCGCGCCCCTCCAATTGTCTGGGCTGCTGCTAGGACACCTCCTTTGGCATAGTCTGGCCTCTCCGGCCGCGGCCCAGGCCGCTCAGCCCAACCTTCGGCCTCCCGGGCCGTTGTCGGTCCTCCTTTGCGCCTTTGTGTGCCTCTGCGGCTCGATTTGCAGTCTGAATAGGTTTGATATTGACCGGACAATGTGATTTCAGACCTTTAAATCGTGTTTTATGGCCCTAGCAAGCAGCAGAGATTGATGAGGATGGTTGTATGAGTCTACATGTACAACTAATCCTCTGTATGATCATGTAGACTCGTTCATATCGGTCTACTCTCCAGTTGAGTTCTGTTGTTCAGTCGTTTTTCCATCATGTCAGAGAACAAGGGTGATATTTTTTTGTCTGAAACTTTCAAGGAACTAGCCCCATCACTAAGATGGATGGGACCAAATATGAGTTGTAATCCATGCAGTTTCTCGCCCTCATACAGTGCAACAACAAGGAGCACATCCTGACAAATCCAGAGCCAACGGATGAAACTAGGGATAATGCCTCTTGGAAGCAAGATGACACGTATGTGCGGGTTTGTCTTTGTGAAACCCTCACCATGCAGATAGTCAATGATATTCTGAATCAACCCACCGCAAAGGTGATATGGGATACTTTGGCATCGACATATGCTCAAGCGAAGAATGAGGCCAAGCAGAATGGTCGTCCTCTTCGCTTAACGCACCCCTCGTGGCAGAGGCAGTGGATGCCAACATGGCCCATGCACTTACTGTCGTCGACCTGGACATGCAGAGGATACATGCTACCAAAAGAATGGATATCCTACTTCTGGTCATGTAGCAGAACAGATTGAGCCTTCAAAGACTCCAGCTTCCCAGGACGATCCTCGCCTGGATGATAGTGTCTCTCATATTCAAGAGATCATGACTCCTATTACTGGTACCACCACTACATATACTGCAGCCAGAACCTCTTCGAGCTCCTCAGGTATCGCCTATGCTTTTATTGGTATCACTGGTGCAGACATAACAGAGTGGATTATGGACTATGGTGCTTCTCATCACCAATGTGGAGACAAAGCGTAGTTGAAGTCCAATAGGACTATACCACCTGGCAGATGGGTTGTCATCGCTAATGACAACCACTTACCCATTACAAGATAAGGGGAGGTCCATTTGACATCGCCCATGAGCCTTCAGAATGTTTTACATGCTCCTGACTTCCAGATGATTTTTTTTAAACCAAAAGAGGAGGAGACACTCAACGGTGTTCGCCCAAAAATTTATTTAAAAAGAAAGAAGACAAAGAGAAGCAGGTACAAGAAGATATACTACAGGTCCCATTCTCCCACTGATCTTGTGAAGTGGACCCAATCATTTTCCTTATAGAACCTTTGCCATGAAAAGAGAAGCGCATTCCTGGCCAGCCACAAGGCCCAGATAATAGCAAGGGGTCTCAACATCACCAAGGAGCCGCAGAAGAAGGCCAAATCCGACATACATGTCCAATCGAGGTCAGCCCCACCCCATATCGGAGATGTCTTCGTACACTTGAAGAACATATGGTCAAGAGTCTCAATCGCCTCATCACACAAGAGACATCTATCCGAGATGCAACCCAGAAGCCTAGCACAACGGTCCCTTGTCATCAGTCTTTGCTTTCTGAATAACCACAATAAAAAGCCAACACGCTCAGGGAGGCCCAAACCCCACAGGAAAGTGCAATCCCTCATCAACTCGTCTGTGCGCAAGGGGGGTGGCCTACAAATCGCTCCAAACACCTTCTTAACAGATAAAGGGCCCTACGCCAAACCCAATGGTCTCTGTTTGCAGACGGCCTCCCCACATCCCGCAAGGAGTCCAGCAACACCAGAAATTCCTCGAGACGTTGGTCCGAGAAATTTGTAAAGAAGTGGGAAACCAATTACCATCCGACCAGCACGAGGCAACTTGCGCCTCCTTGTCAGCAACCAAAACAAAGAATCGTCGGAACCGCGCATTCAAAGGCCCCGCATCTGTCCAATTATCAGTCCATAAGGCGAAAGAGTCCACGTTGCCGAGCACCGGCCTGAAAAGAGAATGGAGACGTGGAAGAACCTCCCGCATCCCCCTCCAGAAGGGCGTGGGTGACACCGCATGAACACCAGGTCGCAGTGGGGCACCACGAACATCATAAATCTGACGCAGAAGAGCACAGCAAAGATCATCACCATGGCCCCAAAGCATGCTCACCCATTTCAAAAGTAGCGCCTCATTCATTTCATCCAGCCTCCAGACACCAAGGCCCCCCGCACTTTAAGGGAGCGTGACCACATCCCACTCAACTAGATGCATCCCACCCGACTCACACACGGGCTTGCCCCATAAGAACTTTCGCATTAGCTTCTCAAGACGACCGCGGATCCCCTTCGGCATGAGGCGAGTGGACATAAAAAACACAGGGATTGAAGACAAAACCGCCTTCAGAAGAACCAGATGCCCTCCCTTGGAAAGGATAACCGACTTCCAGCCCGCAAGTCTAGACTCAAGCTTCTCAACAACCTGTAACCAGTCCGCCAACTTTGTTCTCCCCACCGTCAAAGGTACCCCAAGGTAACCAATCGGGAGAGAGCTGCAATCCGAACCCAAGACCTAACCACAACCAAGGGCCGCGACATCCGACAACCCGAAAGGGACCACCTTGGACTTGCCAACGTTTTTGAAGAGCCCAGAAAGTTCAATGAATAGATCAAGGGCCAAAGACACACCAGAGGCCGCCTCAACGCCCCCCTCAATGAAGAAAATTGTTTCGTCATCATACTGAAGGAGCGGGATCATCAAACCATCACATGAGTAACCCGCCGAAAAACCTCCATCTGTGGCCCAGATCACAATACGCACCAGGACGTCAGAAGCAATGACGAAGAGCAGCGGTGCCAGAGGGCATCCTTGTCTCACACCCCGTCGCGGTTGAAAAAAGCCGCCCTCCGGGCGGCCGTTCACCAGAACAGATAAGGAGGACATCGTAACACAGCGTTTCATCCAAGAAATCCGGCAATCCACGCCTTCGCAGAACCGACCAAAGAAACTTCCAATCCAAAGTATCATAGTATTTCACAAAGTCCACCTTCCACACTACACATACATTCCCGCACCGCTTCCAGTCCGCTATAATTTCGACGCAAGAACCAAACAACCAGAGATATGCATGCCATGGAAGGTCGTATCGCGATATATCGGCGATATATCGATATCGACAGGTCACCGATATATCACCGATATAGTCGATATTTGGCCTTTCAAGGTCATTTTATTCACAATCTCGGTTCGATGTCGGCGATATGGCGTCGATATATCGACGATATATCGTATCGACATGGTACCGATATCGATATGTCCTTCCATGGTGCCTGCCCGGGACAAAAGTCGATTGAAACGGAGAGATAATACACTCGAGGGTACGGCTTAGTCTTAAAGCGAAAACCTTCGCCACTATCAAGTAAAGGGCGTTGGATATAGCGATGGGCCGGAAATCCTCAATGCGCTCTGCCGCCAACTCTTCGGGAGGAGAAAGATGGGGGACTTATTTATTCTCTCGAAACCAGCATTTCCCTCACAAAACTCTGAACTGACCTCCAGAACCTCCGCACTAACCAGGTCCCAAAAGTCTATGTAGAAAGCAACCGGGAAACCATCGGGGCCCGGAGCCCCATCCGCCTTAAGGCTCCAAACCGCATTCTTCAGCTCCTCCAAAGAGACAACCTGCGTCAAACCAGCAACCAGAGAATGTGGCAGAGAAGGAGCCCCAAGCCTCGTCCACCTCCAAAGCCTTGTCAGCCTCGTTGATGAGAAGCAGTGTTGCAATAGTCGGCCGACTATACCGAATAGTCGGTCCGACTATGCGGTGCGGGGGGGTACCCGACTGAATAGACCTCCAGTCGAGCAATAGTCGGCCCAACCGAATAGTCGGCCGACTATTCGGCTGACTGGACCGACTATGAGGCCGACTGGACTGACTATGAGGCCGACTGGACCGACTATGAGGCCGACTGGACCGACTATGAGGCCGACTGGAGTTCGACTTTTCATATTTTTATTTTTTTATTTTCAATTTTCAAATTTTATGGGTTACGTTTTACCACGGTATCACCACAAATGTCAAATTCTATATATCTATTATATTGATGGGTACTTTTATCTTGGATTCATGTTAAATAATGACCATATATGTATAAAAATATAAGAATATATGTATTATAAATAATTTTTATATTAAAAAATACAAAACCGAATAATTCCGAATAGTCGCCCGAATACCGATTATTCTCTATTCAGTGACCCCTCCGACTGAATACCGAATACCGTCTTCTGCAACACTGATGAGAAGTCATGGAAATGATCCGCAATCGCTTTGCCCATTTCTCTGTCACCTTCCACGCGAACGCCATCCACCACAACCAATATCATAGCGTTTGACCTACACCTCCCGCTTGCTACACAGTGGAAAAAAGCCGTATTTGTGTCACCCTCTTTGAGCCACTTATTTCTGGACCTTTGTCTCACTCAGTAATGCGCTTCCGATATTCATCAGCGACCCTCTTCTAAGCCAACGAACGAACGGCCAGCTCATCCACCGTCAGCTCCCGAAGATCCTCCAGCACGTCAAGTCTAGATACCTCCGCCTCCGCCTCCAACCTAACTGCACACCGTGCATCTCTAGACTCCTTAAAAGTACATAAACGTGTGCGCAAAGACACCAGTTTCTGCACAAACCTAGACGCGGCAGACCCAGATACGTCCACATTGGACCAGTGCGCCACCACCATGTCCCGAAAGTTCTCCTCCTACAGCCAACTCTTCTCATATCTGAAAAACCCCTCTGCATCACCAAATCAACCGAATCCCAAAGAATCGGAGAGTGATCCGACAAAGTCCTCGAGCGAGTCCGCACAGAAGACAAGGCGAACAGATGAAGCAGCTCCGCAAAAGCCAAGAACCGGTCAATTCGAGAGAGAGAGAGAGAGAGAGTTGGAACTCTGCCAAGTGTAACCCGAGCCACTCGCATCCAGCACCTCAGGGTCCATGGAATCAATAGCATCGACAAACTCCTCCGAGACCGGGTCCTTCCCCCCCCCCCAGAATGTGGCCTATCCGCGGTCCGAAGAGTAACGTTGAAATCACCCCCAATAAGCCAAGGGATTCCCTCAAAGGCTAACTTCGCCTCCAGCAAGTCCACCCACAACTCCCACCGCCGAACATGATCACACGGACCGTAGGCACAAGAGAACGCCATAAGCGAAGAAGATTGGACGCAAACCAAGAGGACAGAGAGGACATGCCTCCCCCTCAGCTCCGCACGGAAGCTGAAAGCAGAAGACCTCCACGCCACAAGTAAACCACCAGATGCACCAACAGCATCGAGCGCCCTGAACTCATCAATGCCACCAGCGTCAAAAGATCTCCAGAAAATATCAGAAACGGATTGGAGCTTTGTCTCCTGCAGCATGATAGCATCACAGCCCCACTCGCGGAAACACGAACCAATGATTTTCCTCTTATCCAGCTCCCCCAGCCCCCTAACGTTCCAGGAGAGAACCTTCATTTAGAACATAGATAGGGACCCTGAATACGGACCACACCGGAGACCTCTGCAATCCTAGCTTTCTGGTCCGAGCACGGCAGGGGCTCCACATAACGAGGCTGAGACCTTTGCCTCCTCCTGTATCTCTTTCCGGAATTTTTGTCGACATTACCATCTTCAAGACGCAAGCCACAACAAGCAGAACACTCCTCCAGCGATACGTTAGAAGGGGGCGCGTCAAAAGACAGGTCACCCTAGCCCTCAGCAACATCCTGTCGCCCAGCCAAGAAAAACGAGGCGGAAGAGCGTGAGAGACCCTCACCAGAAGCCAGAGGGGCGCTGAAGCAATGCGGTGACTCCGGATGGGGATCGACGAAATCCCCCCGCCCCCCCCCCCCCCCCCCCGAGGTACCCCAAGATTAGACGCCAGAGCACGAGTAAAAAACCGGGTCGAAAGCACCAAAGGACCCGAGAAGCCCACACGGCCCGAGAGCAACAAAGCAGCCGGGTTTCGATACCCTATTATAGGAAACACGGGGGGGGGGGGGGGGGGGGGGGGGGGGGTCCGAGAGCCCAACAACAAGCAAAGTATCAGGAGTCAAAGAGACAGGCGTGGAAGGCACAGAGGGCACCCACTCGTCTACGTCAGCAGGCAACGGGAATGAGGGGGCGAGAAGACGCAGAACCCAAGAAGTGTCCTCCAAAGGTCGCAGCGTAGCACCCTCGGGGCCCGAGCCCGACAAGGTAGTCACAGGAAGCCCAACCGCCAAACAAGAAGGCGAAGCAACATCGGATGTCACCGGAGGCCTCGGTGACGGCGGGGACCAAGGAGCTGCAACCCTACCCTGAAACAGAACCGACCAACATCCAAAGCAGCGAAGAAGACGGAGTCCTTAAGAAGACCCATGTCAGAACTGTTGCAATCCATTAGCAAGAGCGTGATTTCCGGGTCCGACCCTGAGCGCAGCCCATCCTCTAGCACAGCGATCACCGAGCCCCACCGTCTGAGGGCCTGCCCCAAGCAAGAAACCGAACGGGAGAGGAAGGGTACTCCGTGCACCCGCACTACGCATCTCACAGAGTCAGACACTGCACCATCTGCAAAGCGTAGAGATCTCCATACGACAGCATCCACTCTGCTAGACGAGAGCAGGTCGTCTTTCTGCGAAGAAGAGAGGCCACGGACACAGCACCGACGATCTCCCAGAAGAACCACGTCACCCGAGAACTGAGAACCAAAGAGGTCGCTGAGATGAGCCCTCAGTTTCTCCAGGGAGATGGACTCTCCCAACGCAGACCCGACCACAGCATAAGTGCTAGCATCATGCACGGCGCCTGCGACCACCGACGCATAACTGTGGTGCCCCAAACACCATCATCAGGTGAGAAAGCCTTAGCGACCACAGATTGTTGTGTCGGTCCGCGAGCAAAAACAATCTTACATGAAGCACAACGGTGACCCAAGCCCCCGCACGAAAAGCACCTCGAAGGGAAAGAGCAGGAGGACTCCATGTGTCCACGACAACCATAGCGAAAGCACCTCTTCCTCAGTTTCTTGTGGGAAACATGCACCCACTCCCCGCTAACACCATCTACCGACACATCGCCACCCGCTGGGTCCGAGACGACCCTCTCCTCGCTTCGCGCGACCTAGCGCCACGCCATCTCTCTTCGCATCCCTGCTTTCATCGCGTTTTTTACTTAGACTTGCGGCTTGTTGATGATTTTCTTCGAAAGGCTCGATCTTGGAATTGGGATCACTTTGATTTTGAGTGTTACTTTAGGCAGCGGATCTGCCCGGAAACCCTAGTTGGTATTGTCTTATTCTGGTAGTCAGATTACTAAGGATTTGCATTGTCGTGCCATTTTTGACCATTCGTCTCTTGTGTTTCAGGACATATCACGGGCAGGGCGGTTGGATGTGGCTGTGAGAAGCGGGGCTCTACAGGTTGGTCCAACCTCCTCATGTTGGCGTCTCTACTATACCTAGTGAACCAGTCTCTCCATATACGTTGCACCTTTGTTTTGGCCACCTTCCAGCAAAAGTTGTCATGTTCTCCCTCAAATTTCTACGAGATCCTCCTTTCGGCATGAGACATGCCAGCTTGGGAAGCATCACCATTCCTCCTTTTCATCTCGTCAGAGTCGAAGCAGTTCTCAGTTATTTGAGCTCCTTCATTTAGACATTTGGGGTCCGAGTCGTGTTCCTGATCACTAGGGACATCGTTTTTATCTAGTTGTGGTCAATGATTTCTCTAGACTTTCCTGGGTCTTTTATTGAAGAATAAATCTAAGGCTGGATCTGTGATCAAATATTTTGTTACTGATATAAAGAATAACTTTTCTTTCAATGTCAAATATCTTCGCTATGATAATGCATTAGAATTCTGCACCTTACAGCTTTGAGTCTCCGACCTTAGCTTAGTTGGTAGAGCAGAGGACTGTAGTGGATGCAGAGTAATCCTTAGGTCACTGGTTCGAATCCGACAGGTCGGAATTTCTATAGTAAAATTTTGATGCAATCAGAAAGAAAGTTGGTGTAGCTCTGATCGAGGATAAGCTGCGAGAAAACCGCTTAAGATGGTTTGGTCATTTGCAAAGAAGATCAGCCGATGCTAAGTTTAGGAGATGCGAGTGTTGGGATGTTGAACCGGCTAAGAGAGGGCGACGATGTCCCAAGAAGTGTTGGAAAGAGACTATACGAAGGGATCTTTGTTTTGTAAATATAAGCCAGGGATTGATCCACGATAGATCTGAATGGAGGCGAAGAATCCATGTAGTTGACCCCACCTAATTGTGGGAAAAGGCTTTGTTTTTGTTGTTGTTCTGCAGCTTTCTGAGTTTCTTAGATATCTTGGCATTGTTCACCAGGCTTCATGTGTGTATACTTCCTCGCATAACGGTGTTGCCGAGCACAAACACCATCACTTACTTGATGTGACTAGAATCTTGTTGATACAGAGTCGTGCTCATCACGCTTACCAGGGCGATGATGTCCTTACTGCATGCTATTTGGTGAACCGCATGCCCTCGTCTGTGTTAGGGGAGAAGATTCCTTTCTCGATTGCATTTCTCGAGAAAGATCTTTTCTCCCTTACACCTCATGCGTTTGGATATGTTGCCTTTGCTCATGATGTCTCTCCAGGTCGTGACAAGCTCTCTCCTAAAGCTGTCAAGTGTGTCTTTGTTGGCTACTCTCATACCCAGAAGGGGTACCGTTGCTTTGATCCGCTAAGGCGGAAATACCTTGTCAGTGCTGACGTTACTTTCTTTGCGTCTGTCATGTATTTTTCTCCTACAGGTGACAGACTAGCCCCATCTGACTTTGAGGATGAGATTTACATGCCTCCACCTCCTACTATTATTCCTCGACCTCCCTCAAACAAAACACCAAAAATCTAAGGAAAATTTGGTACCAGACATGACAATCTGCTAGAATTATGGGAAAAGATGTATGTGCATGCTTCTCCCACCCAAAACCACAAGTATGAAACTTGTCAGGAAAATATCATTTCTTGCCACCAGGCTTGTAAATACATAAAATCAAACCTCATCATCAATGAGTCAGATATCATTGATCTAAAAGACTAAGATCATAAAAATAACCGTATGAGATCACCTCGAGTCACGGGCTCTGATGCAGGACTGCACGCAGATATGGGGGAGGAAGATTCCCATTAGGATCAAGGTTCTCCTCTAGCTTCTTAGAAGGGAGCATATTATGACAGGTGCATGAACTGTTAAGTTTTTTCCATGTTGCGATGGGCTCTACACTCATTGTGGGGGAAGCTTTTGAGGACATCAACCATTTGTTCTTTGTGTCTCCTGATTCTAGACGGACTTGGGGGGATGCTAGTTTGCCCGGTCTGCATTGATGAAGCTACATTCCGTGGGCAGTAATTGCAGAAGCTCAAGTGAAGACAGGACAAAGGTGCTAGCTCACGTGTTGGCATCTTGCTAGCAGGGAACAGATTGATTTCCAAAAATGAGGGTTTTATTCTGAAAACATGATAGAGAATGCCAAGGCCCTCTTTGGGGTGTAGTCCTTGTAACTCTGTGTACTATCTTTGTTAATTTGAATACATGAAGTAAGGGCGTCCAGCTTCTGGAGGATCGTCCATTGGTTACTCAAAAACTCCAGGAACAGCAGCAAAAGAACGTCGATCCCATCAATGATACTATGTACGAACAAATATCATAAAATGTAAACTAAAAAACAGAATTTAGAAAAAGATGCCTAAAAGGTAGCGAGGTAACCAAATATACAAGGAAAACATTACACCAAAATTAATTCTCCTAAAATTTTGTCAAATTAAAACTATTATATATGCAGGTATATATCAACAATCTCTCGTAATAAGTAATAATGAGTAAGATACAAACCAAACACTAAATGGCTTAATATCTTAAAAGGATCAAATAACCCATCTATCTTAAATACACAATTCTCAACAATCAGTTTACAAAAAAAAGAGAGCATTTAACATAGAACCAGAATCAATAGTAAAGTGAGAAGTGAAGAAATATAATAGAAGTGCCTAACCTGAAATGTAACACCAGCAGTGCCACTCACTTGGGTCTCAAAGGCCTACTATATTCAATGCCAGCAGTGACCCGTTCTACAGTCACATTTCCTTGACCTTGGTTACTTCCATGAACAAGGGTTCCAGGCGTCCTTGAATTCTAGTTTGCAAAAGTAAAGGGTCTTAAAAATAAAAGAAACGAAAACAACTGCAAAGTGGCAAGACAGCAAAGCACCTGTAGTGTGAATGATCTCGATGTCCGTTTGTCATCTCCTTCAATCCACGGATCTGTATAGTTTATGCGATATATAGAGTCCAACTGTCCTCGTTCAAGCGAAAGGTTAAGCTTTTGGTTCCTCCCAAAGACATTCCTATGAGAATATGCAAAGCTGCAACAAGAATCAACTACAAGATCAGATTTAGCTACGCTGTAAAAAAAAAGCAAACCAAAAACTTTATCTTTGTTTTAAGATTTGATCCTCTAGATTGAAGGCAAGTCTAATCAGCCAAATAGCCCCTGGAAAATACGTATAGTAACGTGATATCTCATCATAATACTAGAGAAGTGGACAACGGGACTTCACGGAAGGGGGGCATCAAGCTAAGTAAAGGCTACCTTTCAACAACCACATCCAACCTTGCATCAAAAAAAAACACCACCACCAACTAAATTATCCACTTCTTAATCTTGAGTTCTTAGATTAACATCAACTTATTTAAACCAAACAAAATGCAATGAAGGAATATAACCGAAAAATCCAACATAAATCCTAATTTAATATAGTCCTTAATATGTGTTTGCATCATATGGGCTCCATTTATATAAAAAGGAGCCTAGGGTTAATAGGAATATTACATCAACGATCAAAAGAGGAAAGAAATAGTAAATACATAATTCTTTCCCATGAAACCATATATATAACTCTCTCCACACACAACACTTAGTGTGCTTTTTTTCTAAGTCAAAAAGGGGGGAAATATGATATGGTGTCCACCCCACATAGATTAATAGAAAAGGGGGTACTTACAGAAGCCAAGACTCAACAAGAGTCTTAGCATGGAAAAATACATTGTCAACATAAAACCGAACACCTGAAAGATTGTAACATTTCTAGCTAACAAAATGGCCCATAAAATCAGAAATTCTTCACAGGGGTGAAGTTTTGCAGCATTCATAGAGTCCAGAATATCTCAAAGTTCTGTACATTCATCCAGGTAAGTCCAAGATCCTACCAAATGGAGCGGGTACTATCACAGTGGAAGAAAATGTGATAAATGGATTCAATTGTCGTGTTGCAGAGAGGGCAAAGATTATAAACACCAACGAACAGTCTGGAGCAATGGTCCCTGGTTAAGATGTGTCTCCTAGGAAGTAATCATAAGAAGTAAATTTTGCTTTGCAATTTCAACTCCCAAATGGTCTTGCAGTCGCGAACCAGGATGACATCAAACGAGGATGGTGGTTTATCAACAAACTTGTAGGCATGTCTTACCAAAAATTATCCATCCCTCCGGTGAGTCGCAAATGTAACTAAGAATCCAGAAGAAGTATAAACTCCTCAAGGTGTTCGTCATAATGGAAAGAGGGCATCCATACTCCATCCCAACACTCCTTCACCCTAGCATCATGTGAGGAAGAACAGGCGAAGAGACAGGGAAATTTTAAAGCAAGTGTACCAGCGTCCGTCCAATTGTTGGTCCAAAAAGCAAAAGACGCTCCATTTCCCAAAGACATTCAGAAGAGATCACGGAATTGGGGCATCACCGAACAAATGCCTTTCCAGAAAGCTAAACAATAGGCAGATTGATGGTGAACCAAGCTCCTATGCATCTTACATCATACATCTTTCGAATAAGTCTACAGCAAAGGTCCTTACCATTTACCCCATATTCTGGCAACCCACTTCAGCAGAAGCGAATTATTCATTAATTCAAGGCAAGATACGCATAGGCCACCAAGCGATTAGGGAAGAGTAGCAGTTTCCCAAAAAACAATATGGATGCCCTTCTTGTACTGTCTGGAGTTAGACCAAAAAAATCTCTTCATAATTAGTTCTATGTGCCGACGAACTGCACCTGGCATAAAGCGGGAGGATATAAATAAAATCGAGATTACCGAAAGAACTGCCTTCAGTAGCATGAGCCGCCCTTGATAACTTAGTCCGCTTCCAACATGCTAGTCTTGCCTCCATATTCTCAATGATGGGGATCCAATCAGAAGTTTTGAGCATGTTACATGTCAAAAGGATCCCAATGCAACGGATAGGAAGAGTACCACAGTTCATACCCAACTCCAAGTTGTAAGCACGTGAATCCTCATCTAAAAGTCCAAAAGGAATAGTCGTAGATCTGATGCGATTAAAAATAAGTCCAGAGAGTTCCTCAAAAATCTTTAAAGTTTGTGGCATCCCCCTTGCCTCTTCCCTACCGCCCTCGATAAAAAATATAGTGCCATATGTGTATTGAATTAGAGGCAGAAAAATATCCTCCAATGCGTACCCATTAGTGAACTCATGCAATGCCACCTGATGCACCATGCAAGCCAAAAGATCCGTTACAATGACAAAAAGAAGGAGGGCAAGAGGGCAGCCTTGCCGCAAACCCCATTGAGGATGGACGAAGCCCCCTTCCTAGCGTCCATTCACAATTACCAAGTAAGATGCAGAGGTAATGCATCTTTTCATTCAAATGATCCAAACATCAAGAAACTACGACGTGCTAATGCAGACCAAAGGAAGCGCCAATCGGAGAAGTCCACCTTCCAAAGAACACCTTTTTAAGCCTTCTTTTCCAGTCTGCCAAAATTTATGTTGCCACAACCAATCTATTGCCAATCTGCCTTCCGGGTATGAAAGCATATAGTAAGGGGGCAATGATATGGTCCATAACAACGTTGAGTCTATTTGCTAAGACTTTCGCAACGATCAAGTAAATGGCATTGGAAAGAGCAACTATGCGAAAATTTTCCACTCGTACCAAGCCTTCCCTCTTTGGGAGGAGGCAAAAGAGGACTTTGTAGACTCTTAACGAATCTTGAATTTCCCATTGCTAATTCCTCCACAACCTCTCTACCAACCAGGATCCAGAATTCTTTAAAAAATAGTGGGAAGCCATAAGGACCTGGAGCTCCATCTGCATTAAGGTTCCAAACTGCAGACTTTAACTCTTTCATAGTAAAACACCATGTCAAATTTCTCGCATGTTCATTGGAGACCTGAGATGCCCCCAGACCAGTCCATCTCCAAGATGTAACCTTCGTACGTCGAGAGAATGCCCTAAAGTGCTCCATCGAGGCCACACCAATGTCTCGATCACCTTCGACTCTTCTTTCGTTCATTATCACATATCTAATAAAGTTCTGGCGGCGTCGTCCGCTCGCAATCCTGTAAAAGTATCTGGTATTTGCATCACCTTCTTAAAGCCATCTGTGTCTCACTCTTTGTCTCTACTCAGCCACATGCTTCTTGCCATCCATCTTGATTACCCTCTGTGCTGATGCCCGTACATTGAGCTCCACTGACTCCAGATCCTTATCATCCTCGATTCCATCTAATATGGTAATTATAGCCTTAGCAGCCACCCTCACAATTCTTCTCTCCTCACGAATCTCCATTTCTAACAGGCAAAGCCGAGAACGTAAAGAAACAAGTTTTGTGCCATGTGTGGCTTGGTAGCTACTGCAAACAGTGGATCTCCAATAGTCCGAAACCAAATCCTTGGAGTTTTCTTCCAAAAGCTATTATCCCTCAAAACTGAAGAAAGAACGGGGCAATGCGCCCTCACATGATTACCATACTAAGGTTGTGTGGTTCGACTAAGATATTGGCATGGAGGAAATCGCTGACAAAGAAAAAAGATCTGAAATTTCTAGAGATGCAAGGAAGCGATAGATTCTGGAACGGACCCGCAATTCCTCCACGTATACTTTGTATATGCAGCGTCAAGTACCTCCAATTCAAGTTCATCAATAAGCTCCGCAAAATCCAAGGATCCAGGATCTTGTCCCCCAACACCTCCACCCTTCCCTCGGCCCGAGGGCGATCAGAAGATAATAAAGTGACATCCCCACGCGAGAAGTCTAGCACCACACAAATCAGCCCACAAATTCGAACATTGCACCGAAGCTATTGGCCATATACATAAGAAATCGAAAGGTAAGAACCAGAGGAAATAATCTGCAGGAGGAACGCTTGTGTATGTCTTCCCCTAAAATCAAAAACAAAGGAGAAGATGGAGCTCTCCAAGAAACGGCCAAACCCCTCATACTACCGACGGCATCTAGAGTTTTAAACTAGAGAGATTTCCAATGCCCATTGAATTCCACACCAAATTTGTGCACAATGAAAATTTAGTTTCCTAAAGTAGAACGCCACAGCACCAAGTATTGAGCAGAGAGCCGATTGCTCTCCTCTTAGTGTGCTTTTGTTGGAAACATGGATACAAACTACTCTCTGAAGCAGAAAGCAGATGATATGACTCGAGAGATTTCTATGCCAATGTTCTGGTCCTTTGGGGAAATTTAACCTCAAAACAACAACTAAATAGAATTGTCAGTAGTTAAAATACTATGGCTTAAACAGACTGCACTGTCAAGAAAGGAAGAATATGCTGAATATGAGTGGGCTAAACAATGCAACAGGTTCATCCTAACTTTTCATTTTGCAATTTATGATTCTTTTCCAGAATCCTTCCAAATTATTTGCTTTAGAAACTATTCATTTTAAACTGATAAAAGCGTACTGTGAGAGGGATTGTAAGGTTTTTCTTTCGAGGAAATATACACATCAAATATTTACAAAAGGATTTGTTTTTAGAAAGGATGGCTTTCCTTACTAGAAATATCATATGCATCGGGGAAGGAATATAGTTTTCCTTATCTTACTTTAATGTGCTTATGGATATACAAGCCCTACATATGCTTAAATATTCAGAAATGCATTGGCATTTGAGAAGGGATGGCTCTCCTTATCAGAGACATTGTATGCCTCAGAGTAGAAAAAAATCAGAAGCAAATGGCAGTAAAGAAATCTTGTCATCGTAGCATTGTTTACCTTCCAATCAGACCGGAAAGGGGACCGCTGGTAATCCTGCATAAATGAAAGCAACTAAATGAGTGAAATTGCAGCAAAGGGACGTATTAGTGAAGTTCGGCATAGAGCCCTTACCCACTTGATATTCCACCACCTGCTGAAAAGCCCCGATTGACACGTTCAACAAGATTCATAACTAAGTCAACTTTTCCAGTATCTGAAAGGCTTTGAAACATGGTTGTTAGTCAAAAATTGAATGCCAGGTTGGGTATAACTTTTTTTACGAAGAGAAAGGGTGATCACCCACTGTTGCGAACATCCAAAATATATGAACAATACAAAGGAAGTTACATTAACCAGGATGACAAAAGAGCTTTGGCATAGGCCATCACGTTGTCAACATAAACCTCTCGTGATGAAAAACGATGGCATTGCTCGCTACCGCAAGGCACACACAAAAGCAAGGGCCTTTAGGCGATCTCTACAAGGTCGGAAGATAACCACACCCAAAGAGCCCCGAAAACCCTCCAAACATGTGGTGCCTGCCCACTCCAACTCTGCATCCCTTCAAGCGGGCAAAGAAGAGGTGATCCATGTATTCTGAATCTTGTAAACACATGGAGCAAGATAGGCAAGACACATCCATCTCATTAAGAATTCTTGAGAACCATTGTCATCACTTGCATCCAACAAACAAGCCAAATGAAGATCTTCACCTTCAAAGTTTCCTTCGAGTCCTACAACAATCTATTTGTCGCTCACAAAACTGAAAATCATGCAATTGTTGACCGTAAAAATCAAAACAAAATAAAGGAGCCCAAGCACCCTCGAATCACATCCCCAACTATTGTTTCACCCTAATTGGCTGCAAGCACCACAACAATAGCCGGTAGACTGGACCGATAATCGGTCCAACTATGAAGTGTGGGGGTGGCTGACTGCATAATCACTAGTCGGCCAATATCAAATTGAACGGTTGACTAGTCTGGCTACTGATTATTTTCCTATTTTTTTATTTTTATAATTTCAAGGGTTATGATTTATCCTGATATCAACAAAATACCAAAGCTCCATCTCAGTTTCCCCTTGGTCTTTTTAAATTAATGACTTCAACTACCAAGATTAAATGAAAGTTATGACGCATTATCTCTTCATTTTAGAATTAAACACACCGATTTGTGCATCTTGACTGTTTGAATAATACTTGAAATATGTATCGAATAAGAGTGATAGATAGTTTGTGAAATATTTGTCGCTATACTCAATTAGGACTATAAATAATATCAAAGGAAGTTGTTCTTTTTTTTGAGTCAAAAAAGGCAGAAACTCACTATGGTGTCCAACCCATATATATTAAGAGATAAAGAAAAGTTACAGGAAGGCTTACAGAAGCCAATCAAGAAGAGTCTAGGAACGAAAAATCATATTCTCGCAATAAGAACGTTGTAAAGAAAAGACAGCACCCTTTCTAGCTAGTAACCAAATTTCCCAGATAGTTGCTAAGGCCTCAGAAGGTCCTCTCTAGAATGATGCTTTGCCTCAAACAGCGAGTCCCGAAAAAGATCTAGATTCTGGATATTCAGCCAGTTTGTGTCCATCTCTGACCAAATTGTGGATGTCTTCACACCGTGGAAGAAAAGATGCTCCATCGTCTCAATATGTGTTTCGCAAAGGTGACATATACTATAAACATCCGTGAAAAATCTTGCATAATGGTCACTTGTCATAATATGCTTTCTGCACAGCAACCGCATAAAGAAACCAATTCGGTTTGCATATTTAACTCCCAGATAAAGTTGCATTCACGAACCATAGCATATGTCCTCGGCGGTAGTAGTCGAGTTATAGCTCTGCAAGATCACTTACCTGAGAACGAGTTATCCTTCCACACCCAACGATCCCGACCACCTGTCGATCTATATATCTACCTAAGGGATTCTAACAGTATAAGGAAATCCTCCATGTGTTGATAAAAGAAGTCCGTCAAGAACAAAGGCATCCAATTGCCATCTAACCAATAGTCAAAGACCCAACATCCTGGTTAGCAGCCAGAGCAAATAGGCGAGGGAATTTGGAAGCAAAGGGCCACTCACCCTTCCAGTTGTCGGTCCAAAAGGTAAAAGATTTATCATCACCAAGAAGTACCCAAAAGAGTTGATGAAAATGATGCATCACCAAGTGGATCCCTTCCAAAAAGCCAAAGGGTGAAATTATGAGTGTTAGGGCATATTGTGAGGGACCCAATGTTATAAATGTTGCGAATGAGATGGCAACACAAGTCCTCACTTCTGCCCCAAATCCTACTAACACGCTTAAGTAGAAGATCCTCTTTCATGATTTCCAAAAGGGAGATCCCTAGGCTACCAGCCACCTTTGGCAAAGTAACATTCTCGTAATCAAAAAGGTGCACCCACTTTCCATCCTGACAAGTTTTACCCCAAAGGAATCTCCTCATGATCATCTCCAGCTTGCATCTATTACCAACGAAGAAAAGATAAGATGACATAAAGAACACATGAATAGTTGAGAGGATGGCCTTTATAAGCACCAAGCACCCGTCACGTAACAACATAGCTGCCTTCTAGCCAAAGAACTTTTTCTCCATCTTCTCTACAACAGGAAACCAATCAGATAAGTCTTCCAGCTATCATGGGAAGACCAAGGTAGCAAATCGATAGAGAGCCACATTATGTACCCAGCTCCTCGCATGCATGTGCATCTATGTCTGAATGACCAAAAGGGATAGCTGTATACTTCCATGGTTTAGATAAATCGTGGACAGTTCGCCAAAAATTTCCATTGTTGTTCACCCTTTAGCCTCCTCCTTGCCTCCCTCAATAAAAAAAAGATGATGCCATCTGGATACTACAACAAAGGAATAGAGATATCCTTACCGATATACCCTATTGTGAAATCATTACGCCGCACATGTTTAACCATGCATGACAAGATGTCTAACACCCCGTTGTGCTTGGAAAAAACCTCCCCAAGATTGATTCTTAACAAGAACAGAGTAGGAGCTTGTGGCGACACATCGCTTCATCCAAGAGACCCAAAATATGGGGAAGCCCCGTCGAGACATCACTATCCACAGAAATGCTAGTCGCCAAGCCATAAGCTTTAATAAAGTCACCTTCCAAAGAACACCTTCGAATTGTAACGCTTCAAGTCCGTAATATTTTCAATTGCCATAGCCAAAATGTCTGTAATATGTCTTCCCAAAATAAATGTTAATTGGAATGACGAAATGAGGTGATACAGAATCTTCAACCTAATTGCCAATACCTTAGTACCTAATAAATAGATAGCATTTGAACGTGCAATTAGCCGGAATCTTCAACTATCTTAGAAGCCTCTTTATTACGTAATAGGCAAATAAGAGCCTTGTTAAGCCTCTCAGATCCAGCATTACCTTTGGTAAACTCCTCTACAACTTCTCCAACCACAACTTCCAGCATTACCTCCGTTCAGCCTTTCAAAAGAAATTGTTTTCTCAACTTCAATCTTCCATGTTGCATGTTATTTATCAATATTAAGTTTCCTATTCTATCGAAGCCCATATCATTCTGAAAATTTATAAATATATAAGTTAAAAAATATTTAATTGAAATTTAATTGATATTATATCGAGATGACGATATATGTATACATACACAATATATATGTTTTTAATAAAATTTATTATTTAAATAATTAAAATGCATAACTTAATAATTAAATATATTCGCCCAAATATTAATTTATTGGATATCAGAGGAAAGTATTACAAAGCAGTCGTGAGACTTGATGCGCTCTAAGGATCTGAATGTTGACATGTCAACCATAGACGTGTGCACAGAATAACAATAGCATAAATGAAAATGTTACAGTGGATGTGCGGCCATATACGAAAAAATCAATAGAGGATAATAAGATTAGAGAGAATCGCTTAAGGTGGTTTGCCCATTTGCAAAGGAGGTCGATTGATGCACCAATTTGAAGATGTAAGATTTGGGATATTGAGCTGGTTAAGAGAGAGCGAGGAAGGCCCAAGAAGTGTCGAAAGGAGACTATCCAAAGAGATCTTAGTTATTTGGATCTATGTCTGAGAACGACCCAAAGTAGATCTGAATGGAGGTAAAAAAATGCATGTAGCCGACCCTACCTTATGTGGAGAAGACTATGTTTTTGCTGTTGTCGTCCAAATATTGTTTATTATTTATTCAGTAATCCTTTTAACTGGATACCAAATTACCGAATACCAACTTTTGCAACACTGGTGAGCACAAACAACATTTGATATAGATTACAAAACAACCCTTTTCAATCAATCATCCTTCCAAAATCGAAAAAAGATACCATCACCACACACACACAAAAAGGGAGTCGTGTTAGAAAGAACATAGCATATAACAAAATCAATGACCTCTCAGCTCCAACCAGCTCCACCAGCAAATTGGCCAAGCCATAAATACCTCTTAATCGACACAAGTCATAACAATCACTTCAATACATCACCATATACTTCGTTAGTAAGGCCAAGTTCATTTCTTTCAGTATCAAGACACCATGCATGTCTTTAAATGGCCTCATTATGAAGTCTCAATCCATCAAAGCAATGTTATGAGTCTCTAGTTGGCTGAAATGTGACGAAGAATCTTCCCAACAAGGTCTCAATCTGACATTGAACCTCAACATGTGCTTTGCATGGTGAAAGAAAAGAGAAAGGTAATACGGATGAAACCATGTTCAAAGGAATCAATTTTCTTTAGTATACCCACATGTAACAACAACCCCAAATAAGTCAAAAGTAAGGCTTTATGCGAAGTGCCCCAAGATCGAATCATTCTCTCATACCAGCTCAAGTTATGCCAAACAAGATTCACCTAAAGATCAAAAAGCCCCCAACATCAATACAAATCTCCTTGGCTTCCCTAGGACAAACTACCACCACTGCTAAATAAAGAATAATATATCATCTACATATTGGAGCACTGGAATGGAAACCCCATTTGCCACATAATTATCACAGGTTTGTAAATGAAAAATGATCAGTCATCACCACCACAACATTCATCACAATAATAAAAAGTAATGACATGAGAGGATATCACACCACCACAACATTCGTCACAATAATAAAAAGTAATGACATGAGAGGACAGCCATATCTGCTGAGGCTAGAAAAATCTACCCTCTAGAAGTCCATTGATCAGCAAAGAGTATGACATCGTAATATCGCACAACTTGATCCACGCAATTTTAAGTGTATGGAAAACCTTGCTTATGCAGCAAGGAAAAGATAAACCTCCAATCCACACAATCATAAGCTTAGACGAGCCAACATTTCAAACCAAAACATGTACTTGCCTCCTCTTCTAATCAATCGCCATCTCAGATGCCATAATCGCATTATCCACCATCCTTAACATCAAGGCCTTACGTCATTTCGGTCACCATATCGGTGACCGGTTCGAAACGAAATTTCGGCCAAAATTCAAACGAAATGTTGCTGAATTTGACCATATCGGTCACCATCCCTTTTATTGGCAACATTAAAATGCTCAAATGTCGGCCATTTCATGCCAAATTCGATTACTTGTCGATACCAAAACTCGATCAAAATTCAACCAAATTTCGACAAATTTGATGCCATGCTTAACATTATAACAATGTGACATAGAGCATTAACATCTACCTTGCCTCTGAAACCTAGATAAAGTGCATCAATTTTATAATATTCATTAAAGTCATTCTTTGTGGTTATCTAAGCTTGTTGCTAATGTTCTAAGGTTAGTGCTTGCCATATAAAGACGAGATGTATGATTTCTCTCCACTACTTGACCTCGTCAAGTTATTTCTTACAGATTTTCTTCAACTATGAAGGTGGGTCAAATTTACTGTACAAGCATCGTTTCCACAGTTCAAATAGCATTGTTGCCAATTATTTACCTTCATAAAACTAAACACAACATCCATCGCACTTCAATCATCGCATCATCGATGATACATCCACATTATGCATCTATCTAAAACAACCTCCTTTATACCTACCAAACCAAAAAAACCCCACCTCCAAAAGGCACATCTAAACAAACTCACCCAAATACCATAATTCAATCCTTTTAACCTTTTCAAGGGCAACACCATTTCCTTTTCCTCCATGTTTCAACAAAAAGAGCGAAAGAAAAGAAAAGACATTCTTTATCTTCCAATGTAAGAAACTAAGTTCAATTAAGGACCTAAAAATCACCCCCACAAAACCAATATAATGAACAAACAATCACATCCATGCTATGATTCCTTTCTGTTAGAAATAAATGCTAATTTTATCCTAAGAGTTCATTTGGTTGCACGATAATGAACAAGGAATAAGTTCAAAGAGTACGAGAAAAGTGACAATTCCTACTTCACTATGATTTATGTTTGTGTTAAGTTGCACGTATTCCTACTTCACTATGATGAGATGGGTGATGCTAGAGATAGGGTCGAGGAGGGGCGAAACGAAGGAGGATGGAAGTTCGTGAGACCGCGGCAAGACGGGAGGTCTGGGGGATGTCGAGCGAAGGATTCGAGAAGTGGCTCCGCATGCTCGGGCTCTGAGGAGGAATCCATTCGGTCGAGGGTGCTTCCGCTGTGGGGGGATGAACCATTGGGCTAGTCAGTACAGAGAGCCCGTCAGGTGCTTCCGTTGTAGGGGTTTTGCTCACTCGTCTCGGTCTTGCTCGTGTAGGGTGGGGGGCAAGTCGTTGCTGATTGGGGAGGGGGTGGCTCGGAGGCGCTCATCCTCGCTTCGTTGGATGTGGGTTTGGTCTCCAGGGGGCGGTTTAAGGGAGATATTGCTCAGTTGACGCCGTGGCGGGTGCTCGCGAGGGTCTCAGTCGTTTCGAGGCCAATGCGTTGCTTCTTGATGCTAGGTCTGGTTCGTCTCTGTTGCGGTGGCGCCGGTCTCGGTCGGGCGACGGTGCGGTTAAACCTAGGCTGGTGGAGCGGGTCTTTGTCAGAAGGCTCTCGTTCATTGCGCGTAGCGTGCAGGCTTGCAAGGTTCTTTTGTGTGGAATCGTCGACGTTCTGCGCTTCGAGAACGCCGGGACCTCTCTGGGCTGTCTTTGGACCTGTTGTTGGTCGTCAAAAAATCTCAGCCCAGAGAAGCTGGTTGGTGGAAGGTCCCGTCGGTAGGAGGTCGGTTATTTTTGGAGCTGGTTGATGCAGGGTACACCTTCTTCTGCTTCCATGGACGGCAGGGGTGCGTGTAGGGGCGACGATTATGCCGGAGGTATCCCCCGGTTCGTTGGTGGGTGCGGCGGTGATTTCGACAGTGGCGAAATCACCGCCGCACCCACCAACGAACTGGGGATACCCTCCGGCATAGGGCGCGTGAATCGAGGTTGGCCTCGGGCTCCGGGCAAGATTTGCTTCGGCAGGATATCCGCCTCGCAGGTTCAGAGAGTCGCGTCCATTTGGTTCCGGGGTCCATGGTAGCTGCGTCGGTTCACTTCCTAGGGGCTGCGATCTGTTGAGGAGTGGGAGCCCCCTTCCCGTCCGGATCCA